>ML802353.1:277822-288974 GCA_009831015.1 Picea engelmannii
TAATATATAAGTTTGCTGCACAATAGGTTTCCCCTTTTGCAGAAATTTATAATCAAAAAATTGTTATGATAATCTTTTATGTCTTGTTTGTCCTGTAACATACTTCAAGAAGCAGCATAGCTGATCGTTTCCGAGAAGCATTCAGATTAACTGGTGTGAGTTTCCCTCCTCCAATCAGCTTAGAAGCAATCATACGCAGGACAGACTTGGAGCGTTTCCAGGTCAATTAGTATCTAGTTTGCTGCTTTTATTAAGTAGTTTAATATAGATATAATTTTGATTTGTTTTAATTTCAGTTAGTTTACCTTTTTATTCATAAATTATAAAATCAAAAAGAGTTACCTTCGATGTCTTGGGGTAGCAAGCAAATTAGTTTCACAGGTTTATTCAAATCTGTAAATTGTATGTAATGTATATTTGTGAATAAACTGTAATTAACTTGATAATTAGATAGTTGATTTGAGTTATTATAAGAATAGTTAGTAGTTTGCAGATAGAATAGTTAGCATAGTTTATAGTTTAGTATATTAGTTCCTTTATTTGTTTTATTAGTTTCTAGTTTCCTTAGTTTAAATCTCTTAGCTCAGATCAGCTTCTCTCTTTGGTTCCCTTAGGAGACCTTAGAGCAGCCAACGGAGCCGTTAAACTTGTCAGGGTGGTCCATTCCAAACGGCTTGGGTTATTTAGACAACCCCGGACCGGTTCCACTCTTCCAGTTGACGGATGGACTGTTTCGCCCGTCAACAGCACTCCAAGTCAAAAATCATTCCCATAAAATACCACTATCTAAGAGATCAAGTTGAAAATAAAACCATTAAATTGGAATGTCTCCCAACACAAGAACAAGCGGTAGATATCTTCACTAAACCCTTAAGGAGGGATGTATTTGAATATCTCAGGAAAATATTGGGAGTAATCCCTCTTCCAATCTAATCTCTCAAGAAAATAATGCATCAATTGGCACCAATTCAGGGGTAGAAAACAATTAAGGTCAGAGGGAGTTACCTGATTTCAGAGTTCGGTCAGAAGCATACAAATGAGCAGATCTTTACCATAGGGGAAGAAACCATTTTCCATTGATTTCAAAGTGGGAGAGTAACTTCAGAAGAGTGAAGTATCATCACAGGGGGATTTTTTTTATGAATTTGGTGTGTTTCCATCAATGACAAAGGGGTAGATTGTTGGACATAGTGTCATTAATGTGTTGTCATTGATGTCAAACAATAGGATGATATGCATAGATTAAATCTTAGGAGGGTTAGTGAATGAAGATAAAATCTCAGAAGGAAGAGCGCATTGTATAAATTCCATTGGGATCAATGGAAAGGCTGAGAAGTCGATCGATGCACAGGAAAATGTGAGAAGCCTTAGCAGTCGTCCGATCAAGAAATTAATGGTGTTGATCATCTCATGTAATAGATGAAGGTAATATGAGTGACCATGGCCTTAAGGAACGTTGGAGGATTGGTCAACCATCAGATCAAGTTATGACTGTCGGATATGCAAGCCAGATCAAGGGGCATGATTGATTACGGAGCACGTTGGAAGAATTAAACTACATGTTATTTCCAATCCCGCACTTAGTGAGGATCATCAGATCTTATAGATTCAAATATTGAAAACTGTGGTTGATCAACCAACAATCACACAAATTCAATTGCGGAGTTTTGGAGACAGGATAAACACCGCACAAGTTATGGTTCTAGAATCCACATTGACCGTCAATGGTCACCCATCAATAGATCTACAGTTGGCATCAGTTCCACTACCAACGAGAATTTTTCATTGTGGGAGGAACCTGCAATCATCCTTGATCATTGATCTTCTTTAGGACCATTCTTGACCCAATGGATCAAGTTGAGTGGAAGGATAGGATAAGCAAGGAAAAAGGGCTAAGATCTCGAATACCCGAATTCCTGACAGTCGTTGGATCACTTTAAAGTGGAAGGATAGGATAAGAAAAGAAGAAGTTTCTTTGGATTTAAACCAAGGAAAAGTAGCATTGTAGACATATCCATTCATTGATCTAAGATCATGATAAACGAACAAAATTCATTTCAGATTAATATTTGTTAGGAGGTTACACTTCAGGAGAACTAGGAAGTAGAGAGATTGAATTACCCGAAGTCCCGAAGGTTGAAATTCTGAAGTTACTCTCAGCCATCTATTTGAGATACATTTCGGATAGTATTTTGACTGTTAGATCAAGGAGAAGATTATGCGCCACATCGGGAGATCTACGTCAACAGACCACGTCAACAAGGACATGTGGTACATTGAGATAATGAAAAGTGTCAAGATGAAATCGACATTTTAGGTATGTGTAAATCATGAATCTGAGTGACACATGGCAGCCACTCAGCCCGTGCCATGTCAATAAGTGACGTCAAGAAGTTACATCACTACTAGAGTTTTACTTCAGGAGTTTCACCACCAACAAATGACCTAAGTCTCGAAGTCCTGAAAGCCAAAGCCCCGAAGTTCACATAAGTCATTCGATCTGAGGAAAACTTTGAGAGAATTCTCAACAGTTGATCCAATGCAGTGAAAGGATAGTGTAAGTAGAATTGTTAACCAAAAACAAGCGGTATCCATCATTTTATGACTTATTTAGCAAGTGATTACTCCAGAGGAAAATTGAGCAATGATTATCTGAATAGTGAAGTCCCGAAGTAAATGAGAGTCATTAATCTCAAATCTTGATTAAGTCGTAATCGTCGATTTGTTAAAAACCTATGGACAAGCTAGGATCGTTTGACCAATGAAAGAACGAATAATGACCATCCGATTTACTTCCAAGAAATCTGCTTCAGGAGATTTGAAATATTACAAAGGATGGAAGTCGCGAAGGACAAATTCCCGAAGTACCAACAATCGTCCATCTAATCAGGATATTAAAACATGACCATTGATTTTGATAAGTGATCAAGAACTCGCTTGGACTAGCCCTTTGTCACCATCTATGGTCATTTGGAATACGAGAAATAATACATCGCTTAAGTTGATAAGCCTGTATTTTTGTGTTTTTGGTCATATGTAAATGGTTTGAAGGAAGCACCTCAAAAGAACATGATCTGTGCAATAATTTTAGAGATTTGGGATCGAGTTAAAAGATTAAATTGATCCATATCTATGATCAATTTATGAAAATCCTTCACGGTAAGGTTTGAATAATAACATATATTATGGTTAAGTTAAATGAAGAGGTGCAATGGTCTGAACAAAAGGACACAATGCGTTATACCTCACACTAGTTTGAAGATTATATAAACAAGAAAGTGTGGTGATAAGAATGTGTCTTTGAAGTTCAAATAAGAAGATCAAAACAGAATCAAAGTTCAAGAAGAAACACTATTGGTTCTAATGGGCCTGGCAATGTCTTATTAAAGATCAAGAACAAAAGAAGACAGAGAAGTGCTTATGTAATATAGTATTTGATATAAAATACCTTTATTGAACTGTAGCAGATTCATTGAAGATTAAATGACAAAAGATAGAGAGAAAGAGATGAAGTTTGACTGCAGATAACTAGAAACCATATAAGTAGATTTTGCACTAGACAAGTAGAAAGGATAACAGTTAATGATACTAAGAATACTTGAAGAATTGATAATATCTCTGTGTGTTTATGAACACCTTGAACATATTACAGTAAAAGAATTCTAAGTGCTATAACCTGCATAAAGGGAGGAAGGGTGGAGCATGGGAAAACAAGTCGAAGTCAAAAGGTCAAATCTGATAGGACTTGTGTTAACAACTAGATGAATCTAATTCAATGAGGAGCAGAAGAGATTGTATTGCATTGTGAAATTAAGGGCGGTTGGGTGGTGAAAGGGAAGGTTGGAGCCTATAGGGGGAGTAGGTTCTTCCCTGTCAATTATAGCTGACTAAACATGGGTTTGAAGCCTCCTACCAGTTGGTGTTGGTGAACAAGGGGAGTAGGTGCTTCCTTATTGGTTGTAGTTGACTAAATAGGGTGTCGAAGCATCCTTTCAGTGGTAGCTGATAAAATAGGGGGTCATAGCCTCCTTCTAGTTGTAGCTGGTAAATGGGGTGTGGAAGCATCCCTTTAGTTATAACTGAAGAAACTTGGGGATAGTCTCTCCATCAATTTGTATCTTGAAAACAATTTTGTAAAAGAACAATTTATTAATGAGAAAATAATTGGTGGTTTTCCCTATTGGGTTCCACGATAAAATCATGTGTTCATAAGGGTTTTTTGTTCATCATATATTGATTAATTGAATAATTAACTTGTGTGCTTAATATTTGGTAGGACCCTATAATGTACTTTTTTGTTCACACTTTTTGCTACCATTACATCCTTTTTCCACTCACATTTAAACTTACATTATCACCTTACCCTATCTTTCCAAAGGTATATAACGTCTCTTCTCTTTGCTATATGTTAAATCTGTTTTACATATAATTTTACATTACTCTCATACTTAACCATTGATCGAAAATATATAAGTGTTGAAACAGTTCGAACTGCATATTATCATTATTGTTTGAAGGCGCGTTGCTGAAACAACCAAAAGCACACAAACCCCATGGCTAAAACAGTCTGTGGTCTATGATGCTGAAACAACAACTCACACAAGAAGAAGTTGTTACACTTTACGTGGTCTATGATGCTGAAACAACAATTCACACAGAAGAAGTTGTCACACTCTCTGTGGTCTATGATGTTGAAACAACAATTCACACAAAAAAGAAGTTGTTACACTCACCACAACAGCCGCACCTTGAGCCAGAATTAACCATCACTGCTGCGTAAAACCACGTTGCTGAAATAGTCAGAACGCAAATCCCGTTGTTGAAACAACCTGTGATTTGCGATGCTGAAACAGTATACAATAGCAATAACAAGAAGATAAATAAAGAAGTTGTTACTCCAGCCGCAACAACTACACCTCACTCAACACCATTTCAATTATTGTAATAACATTATGTTACGGGAGATTAGGATATCCTATTCCAATATAGAAATTAGATCTGACTAAGAATAGGATTGAGCTGTGCACATGTAATTTGATGATCAAATTGTATTGAGGGGATTCTCCTCTTTAAATAAGGGGAAATCATCATTAGAGAGAACCGTTTTTCTTGGATAAGAAAGGAATCACAGAGAAGGACGTGTTTACTTCAGACATTGTAATATGATACAGTTGACAGATGAATAAAAGATTGTTCTGAGCATTCCTTCCTAGTTCCTTTCATTTTTGGGGAATCTTGTGAGAAGGGAGGGCCCACCTTCTTCACAAGATTCACCCATTAGTTCTGTAGTGTGTTAGTATTATTTTTCTTCATGCCTTGATTAAATTTTGTTTTTCTGAAACTCTACTTTACTGAACTCTGTTTTGCTGAAACTCTGCTTTACTGGTTGTTACATTGTTTTCATATAATTTGTGCTCGGGTAACTGTTAATCATTCTAGTTAGCAATCCTATTTTGTGAATGTATGAAAGCGTGATAATCAGGGATAGGTGTTGAATATTCCTACTTGGGGAATAGGGTCTTGTTCTTTGTTAAGAGATAGTTAGCCTTTAGTGTGTGTCAATCATTTTAATTAGTAATGAGTTCATGAAAGTGTGATGATCAGAAATAGGTGTTGAAGATTCCTTCTTGGGGAATAGGGTCCTGTTCTTTGTTACAAAATAGTTGGTCTTTCCTTTTGCAGTGTCCTGAAAGATTTCTTTCCTAGGTTGTTATCTCTTAATGTAATCCAGGGTTCTTTGGATAATTGTTTCTTTAAACTTGAACTCTATAATAGGTAGGTTGCTTTTCTGTAATTCAAAGTAGAACTTCATTTTTTTCAAGGCAAGGTGTGATTAATGTATTTTTACTACAACTTTAGATTGCTTTTGAGATTGAGCATATACAGTGTGTGATTACCTTTGAAATAAACAGACTTCCCTGGGTTGACAATTTATGTAGCATTGGATTGTTTAGTTAAATAAGCAATTACAGTGACCAACATTTTGGTGCCATTGCCGGGGAAGGTAATTATACATTTCAAAAGAACTTATGTTATTTCATATATAAATATTGCATGAGAGGATGCGGAGACCCCAAAGAAACTGACCCTACAGGTGGAAGGGGTAGAGGAAGGGGAGGAAGAAAGACTTATATCGAGAAGATTATATCAAAATCTGAATCTGTTGCTCCTCAGTGACCAAACTCTCGGAAACCGAAATCCCAAGCTTCCTTTCAAGAAAACTTTGAAACGGGGAAAGAGGTTTGGAGTCCTCAGACAGTCGAGAAACCAACAGGAAACATTGAGGATAGAGGAAGCATAGCAGGGGAGAAAACAGAAGAAAACATGGATGAGTATAATGAAGAACTACATCATGAAGAACAGGCAGGTCCTGAAAGAGAGGTAAATGATGAAAACTCTTTTTCCACATTAGTATTTCCTATTGGTGATCTTCCTAGAGGGGTAGCTCCCATGAAGAACATTCCACTCTCAGTGCTACCTAACTTTCAAGGTTTATCTTCAGAGGATCCTAATGAATTCCTTTTTGAGTTTGACATATTATGAAGAAGTTATGATTACATTTCCAACACTAAAAAATTAAATCTATTTCCAGCAACATTGAAAGGAAATGCACTAAGATGGTTGATGAGTCTTGGAGGTCATGTAATCACAACATGGGACCAGATGAAACAAAAATTCCTGCATAAATACCAACACTATTGCCAAACAAGAGAAAAAAGAGAGGAACTATTCAAGATGATATAGAAAGAGGATTAAAATATGGAGAACTTTGTAGAAAGGCTACAGTATAATCTACAAAGATCCAGTCACCCCGATGTAAGTAAAGATATTCTTAAAACAATATTACTAAAAGGAGTAAGGGATGACTGTCTAGATATGTTGAATATGCTTGGAAAAGGGGACATGTCTAAAGAATCATATGATGAAATTGTTAACCTATGTAAAAGATGTTCAAGAGGATCTTCAAGGAATAGATCAAATAGCAGGGATACCACATTTTCAAGAGTTCAAAAATCAACCAGTGGGGGAGCAACAAGATATGAAATAGGTAATTTACTTGAAGGTTTTAAAGATGAAATGTTAATCTCTTTTGCCTCACAAATTGATACCCTGTAGATTCAAAAGAAACAAGCTGAAGTAGAAGCAGTTCTTTCCATCTTTTGTTCTAAATGCAGAGACAAGCACCCACGAAGGGAATACCCATTGGACAAAAAGCCAATCTGTACCATCTATGATAAAGATCATGAAACTCAACAATGCCCTTCTCTACCAGGAATCAAGGCAGCATTACAACCAACTGATGAAGAAGCTGAAGCCGTCTATCTGTTGACACAGAGAAGGCAATGGCAACTGCGGGGACAAGGTATGAATCCTAATATGCCATTTACACCTTCTAATCATTGGAATAACTATCCTTCTTTTAATCAAATGAATTACCCTCCCTATAATCCAATGCAATACCTAAATCAAATGAATTACCCACCCATGCAACAAACTAACCCTCCCTTTTTTGATCTGTCAATGTGGACTCCTTGGCCTTCACAACAACAACAACCGTATTTGAACCAATGGAATCCAAATTGGAGAGGGAAACAACCCCCTCTCCCAAATCAATTACCTCAATCACAATTTCTGCAACCACTCTCCTTACCATCAGGTACTCCACCAAACAATCAAATGATGAGGCCCCAACTACCTGTACAACCTAACCCTAACCCCAATAATAAAGATGTGCAGTGCATTGATATTCATAACCAGCCTACACTTTCTCTTCTCCCTGCGCAATGCAATGATATTCATTTACGATCCGGGAGAATAGTAGAACCTATCATAGCTGATGTTACCTCTTCTGATAAAGAGGAAACAAAAAATCATGATGTACCTAAAGAGGTACAATCATCCTCTAACACTGTTGTTGAAACAACACAACCACCATTTCCTGAGCGTTTATCTTTGACTAAAACACCCGAGCCACCTGCTTTTAATCTTCTAGGGGAATTACAAAATCTTTATGTCAAAATTCCACTATTAGAAGCACTCCGAGATGTACCAATTTATGCAAGGACTATGAGAGACATTTGTGTTAAGAAACCTGGTAGGAAAATTAAAGATTCCCTTACAGTTCATGTCATGGGCGACTTGTCTGCACTAATGTCAGGTAAAGTTCCTCTAGTTAAATATGGTGATCCGGGCCACCCTACCGTCTCAGTACAAATTGGAAAAAAGATAATCCCTCGAGTCCTGGTAGACTTAGGTGCCGCTATCAATATTATGACTCTGGAAACCTCACAACTATTACAACTGCAGAATGAAATCAGAGACACCCCAACTATCCTAGAATTAGCTGACCGTTCTACAATCAAACCAGAGGGAGTCATTGAATACCTAATTATCTCAGTGGAATCCTGGAATTATCTCGCTGAATTTGTGGTATTACAACCTAAAAAAAAGTTGGGGGGGCACCCTCTAATTTTGGGTAGACCTTGGCTAGCCACAACAGATGCTTTTATCAGCTGTAGAGAAAGTTCAATGACAATTTCCAATGGTTACGAGACTAAACAGCTTACCCTCTACCCTCACGCTACACCCTTGATTAATAATGATAATTCTGTATGGGTAGAATTTGATGATAAACTTACTCAACCCATATTGACTATCGGACAAGCCTTAAGCCTTAAAGATGCCACCGAGGATGAAGTAATTAATAATTTTATTTGTGAACCCTCCTCCGTGACTCCAGAAACTCACAACCAACTAGCTGCACTTTTGGAGTCAGATAACTAGGAAAACCTTAACTCTGAAAACCCACCTCAAACATCAGCCACCATCTCTTCTAAAAGTATACCAGTAGAAATTGAACCTGGCAAAACACTGAACATAAACCCGAACCTGACAGATGTTGAAACACAACAATTAATGAAGTTACTTCTTGAACATAAAGAAGCATTCGCATGGGACTATACAGATATGAAAGGAATCTCTCCCGAATTATGCACTCATCATATATATATCAAGGAAGATTGTCGACCAATTTGCCAATCTCAACGACGAATGAACCCTAATTTAAGAGAAATTCTTAAGGAAGAACTTCAAAAATTTCTCAATGCAGGGTTTATATATCTTATATCGGATAGTGAATGGGTTTCCCCGTTGGTAATAGTTCCTAAGAAAAACGGGAAATGGAGAGTATGTGTAGACTACAGAGCCTTAAATAAAGCCACTCAAAAATATCACTTCCCGTTACCATTCATTGATCAGGTGTTATATAGTTTGTCAGGGAAGAATTTTTTCTCCTTTTTAGATGGTTTCAGTGGGTATAATCATATCAAAATTGCACCCCAAGACCAAGATAAGACCACTTTTACTAGCCTTTGGGGAACTTTTTCTTATAGAGTCCTCCCATTTGGACTATGTAATGCACCTGCAACCTTTCAAAGAGCAGTTATAGGAATCTTTTCTGATATGCTTAATGACTCTATGGAAATTTTTATGGATGATTTTACCCCTTATGGTGTTTCTTTTCAGGAAGCACTAGAAAACCTTGCGAAAGTACTTAAACGATGTATACAATTCCACCTCTCCTTAAGTACAAAAAAATGTCATATGATGATGAGTGAAGGAATAGTGCTTGGACATTTTATTTCATCTCAAGGAATCCAGGTGGATCCATCCAAGATACAAGTCATTAAAAATCTTCCTATTCCCAAAACCCAAACAAGGGTAAGAAGTTTTCTAGGACATGATGGATACTACAGAAGATTTATCAATTTTTTTTCCAAAATAGCTTCTCTCCTATTTGTATTACTGATGAAACATGTCGAATTCAAATGGACTAACCCTTGCCAGGAAGCATTTAATACACTTAAACATACGTTATCTACAACCCCTATTCTAAGAGGACCTGATTGGACACTTCCCTTTAATATATCCTCTAATGCTTCAGACACTGCAATAGGATCTATCTTGAGACAAGAAGAAAATCATATTCCTTATGCTATTTATTTCATTAGCAAGAATATGACTCCTATTGAACTTAACTATACAGTTACCGAAAAGGAATTCTTAACAGTTATCTATGCTATTAATAAATTTCGACATTACATCACTGGCTACTCTACTCTTGTCCATACTAATCACTCAGCTATCAAATATCTAATGAACAAACCTATCACAAATGCTAGAGTCACCAGATGGTTAGTATTATTACAAGAATTTGATTTTACAATTGTAGATAGACCAAGAAAAGAAAATGTAGTTGATGATTTCCTTTCTCGGCTAACACCTGATGATAATACCCTAGTAGATGATTCCTTTCCTGATGAATATCTATTTGCAGTATCTTATCACTCACCATGGTATGCAGACATCGCTAACTACTTGGTTGCAGGGAAGTTACCACCACACCTATCCCACCCGAAGAAAATAAGAATCATTCAAGAAAGTGCTCGGTATAGCTGGATAAGTGGGTGTCTTTTCCACACAGGACTTGATCAAGAAATCCGAAGGTGAATTAGAGAAGATGAAGTTTATGATCTACTAAAAGCTTGTCATGATGGCCCTTGTGGAGGGCATTTTGTTGATAAAAGAACAACACATAAAATTCTCAGGATGGGGTATTATTGGCCCTTGCTCTTTAAAGATGAAAAGAAATATGTTTGAGCCTGTGATAGCTGTCAAAGAATGGGCCAACCTAATCATAGAGATTAAATGCCATGAAACCCCCAGATAGTACTCGAACCATTCGAAAGATGGTCCTTAGACTTTGTAGGACCCATTAACCCCCCATCCAATCAAAAAGTTTACATAGTGGTCTGCACAGATTACATGACCAAATGGGTGGAAGCTAAAGCACTCCATAGAGCGACTGAAGAAGCAGTTCTATATTTCCTATTTGAAGACATCTTCATCATATTTGGAGTGCCAAGAGAATTAGTTACAGATGGGGGACCTCCTTTCACTTCTCATGGTTTTAAAGCCACCCTTCAAAAATATCATATTCAACATAAAATGACTACAACATACCACCCCCAAGCCAATAGAAAGGTGGAAAGCACAAATAAATTAATAGAAGCCATTCTCACAAAAACAGTGAAGGAAAACAGAAAGGATTGGTCTCACATGCTCCCTGAAGCATTATGGGCCTATAGAACTA
>ML802353.1:300975-327852 GCA_009831015.1 Picea engelmannii
TGGTTTCTCTAGCACCCACTAGAAGGAAGCACCAACTCCCTGAGTATTCCAGCACCAACTGGATGGAAGCACCAACTTCCTGAATGTTCCAACACCAACTGGATGGAAGCACCAACTTCCAGTTACACAGGCTCCAACCTGCAAAACAGAGAACACCTATTCTCCCTTGCACCTCCCTGCCACCCTTGTTTCTCTGGCTGCCACCAGATGGAAGCTACAACTTCCTGTGTTCAAGCACCCACTTGAACTTCTGAGGACAACAGTCCTCTCGAGCACCTCCCAACCACCCTTAGAAAATTAATGGATAAATACACATTCAACTTTACAGATAAATTAGTTCTTAGCAGTCTTTCTTGGTTCTGTAAATCTGGTCTTCTGTTCATTGTTCTGCAATTTTCTCTTCTTCAACAGATTTTCTCTGCATCATATTCTTCTATCATTCATCTCTTCTTTTGCTTTGCCTGTCATTAAATTTCATGCTCAACATCTTCTCTTTTCTCCTTTCTAACTGTTTCGTTCTTTTTCCATTCAGAACAGCTAGCCAAATTCAGTCTCGCTCATTTTCTTTTATACACGATTCCTTGATGATTCCACTTCCCATTCCAATGGGAAATCCAAGGACATCTGTCTTGGCAACTAAAGCGCTAACCAATTCATCATCATGAGTCCATTTCACTTAACGGATTCATAACTAAAGCGTTAATGTGTGAGGAACAACAACAACCCTCCGATCACTACTTGATCCAATGGTTCAGATCAAATCGGGATTTCATATATCACGATTTCGACACTTTCGATGACATAATGTTTATGTCCACGGGAGTCACAATTTCCCGATTCGCGATGTGCTTCAGCCCTCCTGACTGAGCCCTGGTCCATGTGACCTTTACCCGTGACTATCACCATACCTCTCGTCGGGGTTTCGGGGTTTCGCACTTCCTGATGTCGAGAGTTTCTCACCTCTCCAATCCCCGATTACCGATGCACCCCTTTCCACGCGCTAGCCCTGCTGGCTATAGCCCTTGGCCCATAAGACTATCAACATATGACCTCGGTCAAACCTCTCATTGGGGTTTCGGCATTTTAGATGTCATCATACACATGTCTATAGAATTCCCGATCCCCGATTCTCCGATGACGGAGATCAACGGTCCAGATCTCATTCTTATCCAACGGCTGTGATTACATTGCAAAATCGCATATCGCGATTTCGGAGTTTCTGTTGCAGTGTGTTCTTGACATATCAAAGTCTCGATCGCCGATGCCTCTGCTAACGTCACACATGGTTTGGCATGTGTTAGATCTTGCCACGTGTCACTCTGATTCGTGAATTGTATGTGCCTAAAGTGTTAGATCTGTCTGACACCTGTCATTCTCTGGTTGTGCCACGTGTCCCTGGGTGACGTGGTCTACCGACGTGAGTTGGATCAATGGTCTAAATGTACTTCTTATCCAACGGCTTTGATTACATCGCGAAATCGCATATTGCGATTTCGGGGTTTTCGTTGTCATTGTTCATGGGACTCGTGAAACTCCGATTCCCGATTCTCCAATGAGAAAAATCAACGGTCCATATCTCAAGCTTTCTTTAACGGCTGCGATCAAATCGCGAAATCGCATATCGCGATTTCGGGGTTTTCGATCTCAAGTGATTTGGACATTTCAAAGTCTCGATCGTCGATTCTCCGATGGAGCCTCCAAGCTGCCACGCGTCCACACGAATAGACGGTCCAGATCTCGTCGGGATTTCACCTTGGCTTTAACGACTGTGATCAGATCACGAAATCGCATATCGCGATTTCGGGGTTTTCATTGTCGAGTGAACTAGGCATTTCAAGGTCCCGATCCCTGAATCTCCGATGACTTATTTCCCTCGCAACTTCTGCAAATCTAATGGTTGTCGGCCTTTCGGGAAATTTGAATGGGATCTAATGGTCACTAGATCGTTTTTTTCCTTCATCTCTGCAAACTCTTGCTGCGCGTGATTTCTTCAATGTTGTTCCTCCTGAGCTTTTACTTCCGAATCCCCAAGGGTTTTTATCCTTCATAGCCTGCCATCTCTGTTGTTGCCATTAATGATAACAACCATCAACACGCATTCGTTGCTCATTCAATATTTGCCAACAACAACCCACCCATAGATCCCCAAGAAGCTATTGAATATCCTGAAAATCTTCAGGAACAACAACCACAAAACCCTCCAGACCCTCTGGAAGTACCTAACAGTCCGCCTACAGACCCAATTAATCCAATTAACCTTCCTACCATACGAATACCACCCACATCTTACCAGAATCATCCACTCCTACCGTTCATATCCTTAGCGATGATTCTGAACCAGACAACTCTCCCTATCCCATCACTGAGGAAAAGCCCCCACGCAAACGAAATAAAATTCCTCTTTTTCTTCCCTTTTTACAAAGAAAACGAACAAGGACCTCAACAAGAGTATCCACTACTGCCATTGCCCCAAATCCCCCAACCCATCCGGCTAAAACCCCGCATACCTCCAACCTCCCAAGTTCCAGAATTTTTACCTGTTGCACCCACGGGCACTAAAACACAAGAACCAGAGGCCCAATGTGTTGCGACATCATCCTTTTCAAATCAAGTAGCTGAAACACAAGAACCAGCTACTCATCAAGTAGCTGAAACACAAGAACCAACTACTCATAAAGTAGTTGAAACACAAGAACCAACTACTCATTTAGTAGCTGAAACACAAGAACCAACTACTCATCAAGTAGCTGAAACACAAGAACTAGCTACTCATTCAGTAGCTGAAACACAAGAACCAGCTACTCATTCAGTAGCTGAAACACAAGAACCAGCTATAGTTGTTACACAAGAACCAGCTACAACTGAAACACAAGAACCACCCGCTGATATTGTTACCGAGATACAGGAATCAGATGCCCAGGGTGATGCAACATTACTTACTCTACATCAAGAAGCTGAAATAGAAGAATCAGTTGTCGATCATGTAGCTGCCTCAAAAGAACCAGCTAGTGCGGTTGTGACTGTTACACAAGAACCAGTCACCCCTCTTCCAGAACCAACAATGGCCTCTGTCTTACAAGAAAAATAGTTCCTAAGGTCTGAACTGGAAGCCTACAAGCAAGAGCTAGTTATGGTAAAGGAAGCCTATGAGAAGGAACTTAAATTGTACACCCTAGCTCGCATAGTGACCATGACAGAGGAAAATACAATAGAGAATCAATGTAGAGAGTATATGTGCAGTCAATGTGGGGACATCTATTATCAAGCAGGATACAAAGTAATTCAAATTCCAATGCCAGGAGCTTCCCCTGCACCTACGACTTTTGCATTCAAAGAAGAAAACCCTGTTGTTACACAAGAACCAACAGGACCTTCCAAAATTAAAAATGAACCCTGGCCTACAACAATTGTCAAATATGAAGCCCCTGTTTTTGTTAATAAAGCTGTACAAACATTGCCTATTGATGAATCTGCCCCTCCTAGCCAGATAAATACCCACACCTTTGTGGAACAAGCCACTCAGAACCTACCTCAGCCTATCACTTGCAATGCCGAAACACAAACTCAATCATGGGATGAGCAGGCAATAATGGACAAATGAAAAAAGAGTCTGCTATTACACATGAAAAAATCCTGCAGGAGCACAGACTACTTTGGCTAAACCATATCTATTCAAACTGGGAAGCTTTGGAGCAAACACGCCAGGAATCCCATGCCCATAAGAAACAGAATAAAGAGCTAAAAGGAAAATTTCTCCTGATGTTTGACTTGGCACAAAAGTTGTTGGCTACAAGGAAACCATCCTGCAATTACTCTCCGGTCCTCATGGAATGACTTACATTTTTTCAGATTAACTCAATCAAAGAAGGCAGACCCCATGTAGTGTTAAATCCAACAGATTTTGTTAGAACCTTTGCAGAATCCTCTACTATGGATCAACACCTCCTCTGTGAGGTATATCTTCATAATGAGGCCATCCCTGAGAACCGATAGCTTAACCTTAACCCTCTTGTCGGTGATATCCAGATTCGGGCACTAACCTCCTTCCTTAACAATCAGATCATATGGCATAATGACTTCCTAGCTGCCAAGCATAACGAGGATAACCGCCTTCTCTGGATACGGCCAGAACCATAAAATGTTGCCACTTTTGTTGCAGAGTATTATCAGTTTTTGAAGAAACCAGGGATGACTCAACACATTCGGCAACTACAGACAACAATGCTTCAAGATTGTCAAAAGATCATTAAATCCACAGAGATCGCTGCCCTACAAGAAAATAACATGTTTTGGCAACAATTTGCTGAGAAAAGACAGGAACACAATCCCTTTAGCCCCACTAATCTTGAGACAACAATCTCCAGGGTACCTAGCTACATCAAATGTATTCAGCAATGTGTTGAAAGCTGGATAAGTTATCAGTTTCATTTTCCTATTATGTGGATGCCAGCAGAAAAATATCAAGTTCATCATAAGTTTCCCAAGAAGGCTGAAACAACAGCTTGGCAAAGGCTACAACACGTTCAAGGATTCAGAGCTCCAATAGACAACACTTTCCACAACTATTGCTTAAGTAACTTGCACGCTCAGAGTCGGTATTCAGATTCTGATTCAGATTTAAGTTGCCTGAGGACATGCAACCTTTTAAGTTGGGGGGGATGTTAGGACCCTATAATGTACCTTTTTGTTCACACTTTTTTCTACCATTACATCCTTTTTCCACTCACATTTAAACTTACATTATAACCTTACCCTATCTTTCCAAAGGTATATAATGTCTCTTGTCTTTGCTATATGTTTAATTTGTTTTACATATAATTTTACATTACTCTCATACTTAACCATTGATCAGAAATATATAAGTGCTGAAACAGTTCAAACTGCAGACTATCATTACTATTTGAAGGCCCGTTGCTGAAACAGCCAAAAGCACGCAAACCCTGTGGCTGAAACAGTCCGTGGTCTACGATGCTGAAACAACAACTCACACAAGAAGAAGTTGTTACACTTTCTGTGGTCTACGATGCTGAAACAACAATTCACACAAAAGAAGTTGTTACACTCTCCGTGGTATACAATGCTGAAACAACAATTCACACAAAGAAGAAGTTGTTACACTCATCACAACAGCCGCACCTTGAGCCAGAATTAACCATCGCTGTTGCGTGAGACCACGTTGCTGAAACAGTCAGAACGCAAATCCCGTTGTTGAAACAACCCACGATTTGCGATGCTGAAACAGTATACAACAGCAGTAACAATAAGATAAATAAAGAAGTTGTTACTTCAGCCACAACAACTACACCTCACTCAACACCATTTCAATTATTGTAATAGCATTCTGTTACGGGAGATCGGGATATCCTATTCCAGTATAGAAATTAGATCTGACTAAGAATAGGATTGAGATGTGCACATGTAATTTGATGATCAAATTGTATTGAGGGGATTCTCCTCTTTAAATAAGGGGAAATCATCATTAGAGAGAACCTTTTTTCTTGGCTAAGAAAGGAATCATAGAGAAGGACGTGTTTACTTCAGACATTGTAATATGATACAGTTGACAGATGAATAAAAGATTGTTCTGAGCATTCCTTCCTAGTTCCTTTCATTTCTGGGGAATCTTGTGAGAAAGGAGGGCCCACCTTCTTCACAAGATTCACCCATTAGTTCTGCAGTGTGTTAGTATTATTTTTGTTCATGCCTTGATTAAATTCTGTTTTGCTGAAACTCTACCTTACTAAACTCTGTTTTTATAAAACTTTGCTTTACTGGTTGTTACATTGTTTTCATATAATTCATGCTTGGGTAACTGTTAATCATTCTAGTTAGCAATCCTGTTTTGCGAATGTATGAAAGCATGATAATCAGGGGCAGGTGCTGAAGATCCCTTCTTGGGGAATAGGGTCCTATTCTCTGTTAAGAGATAGTTAGCCTTCGATGTGTGTGTCAATCATTTTAATTAGTAATGAGTTCATGAAAGTGTGATGATCGGAAACAGGTGCTGAAGATTCCTGCTTGGGGAATAGGGTCTTGTTCTCTATTACAGAATAGTTGGTCTTTCCTTTTGCAGTGTCCTGAAAGATTTATTTCCTAGGTTGTTATCTCTTAATGTAATCCATGATTATTTGGATAATTGTTTCTTTAAACTTGAACTCTGTAATAGGTAGGTTGCTTTTCTGTAATTCAATGTAGAACTTGAGTTTGTTCAAGGCAAGGTGTGATTAATGTATTTTTACTACAACTTTAGATTGCTTTTGAGATTGAGCATATAAAGTGTGTGATTACCTTTGAAATAAACAGACTTCCCTGGGTTGACAATTTATGTAGCATTGGATTGTTTAGTTAAATAAGCAATTACAGTGACCAACAATATTGATGAAATTAATAAGAAAAAGTAGGAAATTATAATTCACCCCCCCCCTCTTAGTATTGTTGGATATTCCATCACTAGTGCCCTTTTTTGTTCCTGCATCTGTATTGTGGGGAACTATACTGCCCATATTGATAACTTGATCAATTTGCATTCTTCTATTACCATTAACAAGTAAGACATTTCTGGCCCTGACTCCCCATTCTTTGTAGTTCCTTTTATATGTTCTTCCTATGTCTATCATACTAGTGTGTACTTTGTTACTTCTAGAAATTGGCACAACTCAGCCGTGTGTTCCTGCATATTTCTGTGCATTTCTTCCTGATGGTGTGTCACACTCTAAAATGCGTCATCTATGACTTATTTAACTTGATCATCAATATTTTCCAGTTATTCCTTTGTCATGGATTGGATGGCCACTTCCTTCATGGATTTCCACTTCATTTGTTGTCTTATGGATTGTCCCGTATTTGGTTATTTTCACTTCTTATGTGTGTGCATCGTTGTCTTCTGGGTTGTTTCCTCTATTCCTTTTCATCTTTCTTTCTATTCTCCTCCTTCTTCACTTGATATTTATTCAGGATATGGTTGTTTCATTTCTGGTGCCTTTGGCTCTATCTCTATTGGCAGGATCTTCCAATCAACATCACAATCTATCATAATGTATCCCATTTCGTCCTCCATTAACCTATACCAGGAGGGAAACCTTTGTTGATCCCAACCATTTATTACTTGTACATACATATGATCATTCCCTAAATTAATGCACACAACTACCTTATACACATCGACTACTTGTGGTGGTATGTGTGACATCCTATCAATGCTTTCCCTAATAGTTTCTTTATAAGTGTAAAAGGAAAAATTGTTTCCGTCTGTCGCACCTTGTGCGTAATATGCCATAGATTTTGATATCACAAAACTAGCCATGGCGTATCCTTGACTCCCAATAATTCCATGTCATCCAAATCCCTCCATGTTGATAGTGCAATTAAAATTAACATCCGGGCATAGTGGAACTCAATGCCTTTATCCTGTGCCTCTTCACAATAAATCAGGGACTGGTTGAGTAATAACGTCACCCAGTTCATATGGACACTCTCAATGTACCTTTTAGCTAGTGTTATCACTTCTAATGGGACTTGGTATTTTCGACACTTTCTTAATAGATTACCATATAAGGCTTGGATTAGAAACCTTACTGTCAAGTCTTAGATTCTTGTGACATATAACCTGCGTTGTTCTCAGAATGTATGAAATTTCTCCTTTATTCTCTTTGATAGAGCCTTTTCATTCTTCTTTTTGAAGAACAACATTGAGGGTTCATCCCCTTGCAATGGTAGTCTGGTAATGTGCATGATCGGGTCTATATAAATGGAGACCGGCCTGTCAAACCATAAGTAGTCCTTGTGCATGCAACTCAAATTTTTTTTGACATAGGCATTAGTTTTTGTGCTCCTTCCAAAGTGTGGTATATCAAATAATCTCAAAATTCCCACTTTATGTGACCCAGTTGCACATATTTCTAGTTCTATCATGACCATCATTGCCTTTTGACCGACGTACCTCTTCAGATACTTGTTCGGTTCCACTTCGAGAAATTTCTTCTCGTCTTTGATGTCATGATCCATATATTTTAAAATTGGTATCAATCCTAACATGTCTTCTTCTATGATCACTCCTTGTGGAATATTTATCTCCACAACTGGGTACTTTGCATCTTTCTGTAGGTTGACCATTTTTGCAGATGAATTTCTTGGTGGTATGTAGTCCCTAGGAAATATTGATGCTAAGGAGGATGCCTCCTTTGTCTCTTCAACTACAAGTGTTATTGTTGGTTGACTGCGATGTTTCTTTGGTACTTCTGTTGAAGTCATTTCTTTCTTAGGTGGTTCCATCTTCCTCTACAACTATTCAACTGGGCTCTACAACTCAGCCATGCAATTAGGCTCTATAAATCAACTCTCGACCCTTCACTTTCTTATATAACTCATCGCAAATTGTTAGCTTCCATTGATGCCTAAATGTTCAGTTTAACCCACTTTTGTTAGCATTTATTTCTGGTCTTAGTTCTTCATTAACTTTGTATCTTCGACGATTTATCCGTTAGATTATCCAACCTATCAAAAGCTTGTTTCCAATCTTCATTTATGGTTACATGGTGCCACTACATTTTTGTCATGGTAGCTCTTTATTGCATCTCTCATCATGGATTGTCTTAAATTCTCCTAAATTTTCTCTATGTGATCTCTTCTCTCTGTGTGATCTCATCTCTCACTTGAAATTGATTCCTTCTTCTGTGCGATCTTCTACCTATCTCTTTCTCTACTGAGACATTTTCCTTCTTTTCCTTTTTACCTACTAATCTTAACTGCTTGGAATCTTCAACTCTATACTTCTTCCCTGAACGATTTCCTTTCTTTTTCCTGGTTTTCTTTCCTTTTGTTTCTTTTTCTACCTACACTATAATACACTATGGTACACATTCAACACAATTTAGACTAGTGCATAGAAGTACGGTTGTCCTTCTACAATTTCAACCTACTTCCATTAACCGACCCTTCCATAACTTCTCCAGCTGAACAACACCTACTTCTGTAACAAACCTTATCATGTATGGTCCTAACCAATGCATCTAGATATCCCATTGGTGCTGCAGAAACTTGTTGTCATACAATAACACTAAGTCTCATGTCTGAAATTTCTTCTTCTTGTGTTACAACAATTTTTTTCTCACTTCATGCAACTTTCTTGGATGGCTTTCCATTACCCTATGCAGAATTGAAGTCCCCTTTTTTGTTCATTCCAGAGCCAAAATGAACATTTTTCCACATACACGCACTCTATCAGTTATGCAACAACCATATATGTAGGTTGCTCCACTACAACATGTGTACATCGGGTTTGGTGCTCAAAATTAAAGATTATGTCGGGTTTCCATGCCATGTCACGAGATTCATGATCCTTGAACTTCCATATATTGGAAATGCTTTGACTCGGCCCTTCAATTCAATTTGAAGGATATCAATTGATCCATATCCAAAGACTTGCATACAATTCGAAAAATCAACATTAAGAGAAAAGACACTCTCGAAAAATTTCACTTCATATTGAGTCTGCATCCATTTGTCCTTGAAAGTATGAACTTCTTGTGTTCATCCCCTAATCTCTTCCTTCTTTGTGATGGAGAACGTCATTGAATCCTATATATGAGCTTTCCTTTGTGGAGGATTGAAGTGGTGGAGGCATAGTTGGAGGGACTTAGTTTCTTGGTTCCGATATGTGTCATTATAGAAGTTTATCACCTATGTACTTATGTTGATTATTTTAATAGAAATACTATTTTCTCGTCCAATTAATATCTTGAAAATATTTGAATCACTATTCCATGGGTGTATTTGTCATGTATGTTAATAGATTATGCTAATTTATATGTTGACATTATATATTATCACCATATGCTTGCATATATTATCTTTTGAAGAAAAGTTGTGGGTATAAAGGTTTGGGTCGTGTGCTCAACGATGCTCTTCTTTGAACATCTGGAAGAGGTAGGATCTTACCCTTGTCTTGTTAGCATTTCATTTATATAGCAAACTTGATATTAGAGTTGATTTCTAAGTGTAATTCTATCTATTGTGTTTTACCCCTAGCCATAAAAAGATTTTCCTTGTAACAAATTTGGCGACCATACTAGGGATTGATATCCTTTTGGGGTTTCAAGTGTTTTTCTCCTTGATTTTCTTTCTGTTTGCTTGAGTTTCATTGTCACCTATTGCTTGGCAGCCTAGTTTTTACCTTGCATCTAAGTTTCTTGGCTTAACTCTTGCCCTGGCACTATTTTTCTTGATATATGCAGTTTTCGCATTGACATACGTGTACATAGGCTAGTTGTCTTCCTTTAGGGTGTGTATATGCATGCTTGTTTCTCAAAAAGTCATGTACATCATCTCTTAAGTATTACTAGATGATTTTGGTGTTTGTTGGGTGAGTTTTGTTGGTTTCTGAGTCTTCTTGGGTCCCTATTTTATTGTTAAGTGCCTATAGAGTGATAGGAATCCTTTTTATTGTTGAATTTTTTAGCGGATTTCTTTCTTGTCATTTTTTTCATTGGTTGTCCTTGCACATTGGTCTGAGAGTTTTCTTCCTGGTATCCTTCTTGGCTTATCTCTTTTTTCTTTCAGTAGGGTTTTCCTGTGAGGTTGTTATTTTGTCCTTGCATTTTCTTTTATTTATATCAAAAATACAAAAATATTTTCTTATTTTCATTGTACTTATGGAATTTTCACTTTTTATTACTTTAGCATTGATTTTTGACAAATTTGGAAATATTTCACTTCATTGAAATTGTAGAGATTGCATTGGAAAGACTGCATTTATAAGCATACCATCTCTTTGAAATTCAAGACTAGTACTTAGCAGTGTTTTTATATTTTCTTATTTTTATATGCTAAGTCATAATACCATCAGTGTCATGAACACACCTCTTGAGTAAAAAGAAGCCATTAAAATTAACGTTGATTAATTAAAACTAATCAGAAATGATTTTATTTTTCAGGGTACACAAACAAGTATAGGACATAGGGCCTTGGAATAGGATTTTGTGAGTAAACTTATCCAAGGATATTAAAATAAACATATGTGTCTAACCACGGAGTGGTGAAACCCATTGTGAAATCGGTGACATCAAGAGGCTCCACTCACACTAGAATTACGAATGAGGTCACACAAAGTTGGTTGTAGAGATAGCCCTCTAATACCGTCCAAGCATTACAGATATTTCTGGGTTTCAATTTGTATTTAGGGGTCTTGTTAGTACCTTTACCTCCATGAGAGGCGATGCTTTCTATATTTCATTCTTTGTTACCCTTCCCATATGGTGGACCAAACTTGTGAATGCTCTCCTACCCATTGGTTATATCCTGGTTACTCTAGTTGCTTGACATAGGTTACATGTAGGGGTTATTCTGCATGTACCCTGAGTCAGATAAGGGTCAGAAAACACACAACCATTATGGAGGATTACCTCTCCAGGGGGATCTTATCGACTCGATTGTTAATTCCATGAGGTCCCTTATAAATGATTATGATACCTCCAATCTTTTGAAGGGAGTCTCAGGCCCCTCTTGGGTGAGACATACCTACTCTAGTGTGGGAGGCCCCTTTCAGCCATTATATATTTTTTGTGTGCATTGTCCCTTTTTTATTTATTTAGGAGTGTTCTCTATTATTATTAGTTGTCCTTAGGATTTTTTATTGCATCATGAGTTTCGATTGCTATGATTGGTGGAACCCCTGTGACTCCCTTAGTTACCGTTACCCAACCCATGGTCTATGATCAGTCCATGGGGATGAATCCATTTATATTTTTGAGTAGTATGCTAGATCATAGTACTCATTCAATACCTTCGACTTGTAATTTATTTTCGTATGGTATTCCAGACGTGAATTCACACTTGTCATCATTTGTATCCTCGTTTTATGTGAATCCTAGTTTTGGGTCCGGGGGCACAATGCCTCCTTATTCTCCCTTTTTAATTTGGTGGGGGTTATATCCCTCAACCAAATCCCATGGTAGGAGTTTATACCCCTCCTTCATATGGACCCAATCCTAAATTCAGTTTCCAGGAGAAAGTGCTCAAATGGGAGGTCCTTCTACTTATTATATCCAATCCATTTATCCTTCTTCCATTGTGCTTGTTCCTAAGAACACTTTTATCATGGAAACCTCCCTCTTTCCTCTGGTGTTTTATCTATATGGAGTTAGCTTTATAGTATGGAAAACCCCCTTCACAGAGTTCATTTTTTGGGGGGAAGTGTATATCCTCACATGAGTAACACATGTCATCTCGCTCTTTCTTCACAAGCCTTCCTCGGTGATGATGCCCTTACAAAATTTTATGAATCAGTTTGGAGGAGGATACTACCCTACTTGGAAATACCATGTTTTATTCCATAACACTTCTTGGTTTGTGATCTCTCAAAACCCATATTTCCTAGGAGCATGGTCTCTCATGGTGCAACTAGCCACTTCAAGACATGCTCGAAGCACACATCCAGTCACTACGAGTAATACTAGCATTAGGTCACCAACCTCTACTATTCATGTTGGAGACCTGTCACCATAATCTGCAAGTCATGTTGAGGAAAAGAATTCAGTCATCGCAATTCATGCTAGGGGTACAAATCTAGTCACTACTAGTCACACTGGACAAACATCACCAACCTATGAAAGTCATGTTGGAAATGTACTACTAGCCTATGTGAGTCATGCTAGGAGAATGTCACCAACCGCTTCAATTCATGCTAGGGGCATTGATAAAATTGAGAAGCCTATAAATATAGGACGTAAGACCAAGTTCCTTTGTAGACTTTGAAAATGATATTATCGAACTCGTTTGTGCCCTGCTACTACTGTGGTAAGAGAAGCATGATCCTTGTATGGGAGTCCTTATGGTTCTGAGTCATATTTGGTTTCCCACACATCTAATCCTTCTTTGGTTGATACATTGGTCATGTCGATTCAATATTAAGATGAAACCGATATTATTTTGGGGGGTGATGCGTCTTTGGACCATGTTGTCTCGCATCATGTTCAATCAACAGTTGTGTTGATGCAATCTTTGGTCGACACCACTCCTATTTTGAGGACTGATGTGTATCTTGACCATGTTGTATTGCATCCTATTCAACCAATGGTTGAAGAATTTTTCATTTTGATGCAATCTTCAGTCAATCCCACTCTTCTCTTGGAGAGTGACAAGTCTAAGGAAGTGACATTGTCGATGCAATATTCAGTCAATCCCACTGTTCTTTTGGGGGGTGAGGCACCTTTCAATCACATCCTTAGAATTTCTAATTTTGTACCTTATGAACAAGGGATAATTCCACTCTCTCCAACTACACTCCCTCCAAGTCGTAGGATGGTTTTTTTTTATTGAAATGATCTTGTGGGGCCTCACCTTCTTTCTTCTACGCCCTTCAATATAAGGAGTGTTCTTTGGTATATTATATATGAAGAATCCTCTACAAGTATTTTATCCTCCTTAGCTTGGAAAGTTTTGGGTTCTCCCAAGCTTGTGCCAGCTACCTGTGAGTCTTTGGATTTTGATAGTGTCAGTGTTTCATGGAAAGTTGCATAGGAGACCTAGATAAATCATACACAAACAAAGCTTATCAATAAAAGGAAGAGAGATACAATATGAAGAATGAGAATCAATGTATATTATGATATGTTCAATGAGTGAGTGATATTCACTCATATAGGAAATGACATCTTATAATTAAGAAAAGAAAAGAAGCAGTGAGATGCAATGATATTTTCTTAGGAATACATGCATAATAGTGATGGTATAGAATTAGAAAGTCTAAAATAGAACTACTCAGTTTATGCCCATTGAACTAGTGTGTCGAAAATAGAAATTTCTCCAACACCCCCCTTGAACATCACTATGGAGTAAAAAAAGAGTCCCGACTACTAGGCCATATAAGGTACTCATGTACAATTCCACTAATGAACACTGAATAAAAATGAGGAAAGAGGGAAAACCACATGGGAACCAAAACCCCCTCAAAAGACAATGCATCAAAATAAGAAAATGCAGTTGCTAGGAAACTGTGTTCTTCACTGCAAGATGATCCCGCAAAGTCTGAAACTTATGCTCATTTAAAGTCTTCATGAAGATGTATAAATCTTTATGGATCTGATAACGTCCTTTGGAAACTTGTCTAGCCTTGTACCTCTTGATCCGGTGGACCCATTTGCACCTGAAAATATTCATTTCTGGTGGAAGTGGAACCAGATGCCAAGTCTGAGTCTTTAGGATTGATTCATACTCGTTTTTCATGGATTCTTGACACAATGGATTGCCCACAACCTCACTGTAGAGTTGTGGATCAAAATATTGAACCATATAGAAATGCATGGGCATCATAGGTTCTGAAGCTAAAAGTACATGAGAAGGCTCCTCATGATAAGACCGAGTCCTCCTAGAATCCAATGGATTCCATGCAAGGATACCTAGTTCCTGAAGTGTGAATTTTGCCTTCTTGGGAATCTGCTGAAGCTTCAATGTTGGCTTCTTATCTAGTTGTACTACCTGCATATTTCCATGTACATAATATGAGTGTATGGAATCATCTTTGATGTCTGGAATTGATCAAAGCATAATATTATGTGCATGTTGCACTGGAGATGCATGCAAAGTACTCTTCTTATGTGTAAGTATAAAAGAGGAGTCATCATAAAAAAACTTAGTGAATTTATACAACCTTGACCTGTGATCCACCTCATCAATTGCAATGATGGAATAGTCATGCGTGTCAATTACTGAAACTGAATCTGGTGTAAATTCAACCTCTTTACCTTTCTGAGTGATATGATAAAATGAAAGAATATTTATAGAAAGATTTGGAACATGTAAAACATTCTCAAAACTTCCATTATGGAGTTCCACTCTCCCTTCTCTTGCTACTGATACTGGAGTATCATCCCCCATGAGAATAGGGGTTCTCTAGCATGGAATCAAAGAAGAGAAAAAATATTATTTCATTTCCATATGATGGGATGCACCAGAATCTATAATCCATGAATCAAATGAGGAATTAATTGCAACAAGAGCATGAATATTACCTTTCTTAGGAGCATGAAATTCTTCCTTCTGCTTATTGACTCCCTATGGAATGAAGTTTCCAAGGTTGTTCTATTGAATTGTTTGTGCCATAAGATCGATATGTTTCTTCATGAATGTGGATTCTTCATGATTCAGTTTATTGCATTAAGTGAACTTCTTTCCCTTTTTCTTCTTCTTGGAATCTCAAGAGTCTTTGGAACTTGAAGAATCGTTAAAGGGTTTGGAATATCCCTCCTTCTTTCTTTGATTCTCCTTCCCGTTATGTTTGGATGATCCTTTTCCATCATGCATGGTGAGTTCATGTGATTTTGGATCATTCATGAAGCCCATCTGTATGATTTTTTCTTCCCTTTTGTGAGATACTCAATAAGCTGAGCCATTGTAGGAATTTTCCAATTTGTTCCAAAATGACATCTTCTAGAATGGAAATTTGAGACATATACAACATATTTTGGTCCTAGCTTGGCCAAGATTGTTATAATAATTTATTTCTATTATGTAGACTTGTCAATACCAAATTCACCCAAGATTAATATCAAATATTTTAATTTAGTAAATAACTCTTGTATATTATCAAAACTTTTAGGGTCTAAGGTATTCAACTCTACCTCAAGCATATGACCTCGAATCTCTTCCTGCTTTCCATAGAGTCCTTCCAATTTGGTCCATATCTCATTTGGATTCTTGCATGCGGAAACATGAAAACATAAATCATTGGATATTAACTCAAGAAGTAGTCTTGTGGCCTCATCCTTATGGTTCACCCATCTAGTCTTCTCAAGCGTTGATGTAAGTTATGTTTTTGTTGCCATCTTCAAATTATACATTCCTTTTCTTTTGAGTTGGAATGTGGCCTTCATATTCCATTCAGAATTGTTGTACGATGTGAGTATTATAACCATATTTTACTGAATAAGTTTCATCATCTACATCCCTGCAATTGATTATGAAAATATCGTAAAAAACGAGATCGTGGATTCTGAGATATGACAAATGGTTCTATGACAACTATTGATATGAAAAAACAACTATAACTCCTAAAATATGATGTTGGTTTTGGAGATTTTTGGTGAGCATGAGAATCCCTATATTATACATCTCTGGTCAAAATTCCATCCCGACCGAGATCATGGATCTCGAGATATGGTTATTTTACTATAGAAAACCAATTTTCTAGAGGGCAAATTGAATCGTCGCACCCTAAATAAGGATACAATGCGACTATGTTGAATTGTCGCACCCTAGAGAAGGATAAAGTGCGATGATTGTGAAAAACTGAATCATTACACCCTGGTGAAGAGTACATTGTGATTATGTCACACCTTGGCTGTGTATAGGCTATGACAATTCCTGATTTTTTTTTTCATAAGTGTGAGTGCGACCGTCGCACCCTAGGAATGGAGAGATTGCGTCAATTCCAATTGTTGCATCTTTCGATAGGGATAAGCTATGACGATGGTGAAAACTAGGTTCAATCAATAATTAAATCCTCTTTCTCTCTTATTTGTCTTGTCTAGGTTTCTCCAAGCATCTCGGCTCTGATACCATGTCAATGTTTCATGGAAACCTACATAGGAGACCTAGATAAAGCATACACAAACAAATCTTATCAAGAAAAGGAAGAGAGATACAATATGAAGAATGAGAATCAATGTATATTATGATTTGTTCAATGAGTGAGTGATATTTAGTCATATAGTCAATGGCATCCTATAATTAATAAAAGTGAAGAAGCAGTGAGTTGTAGTGAGATTTTCTTAGGAATGCATGCATAATAATGATGGTCTAAAATTAGAAAGTCTAAAATAGAACTAGTCAGTTAACTCCCACTGAACTAGTGTGTTGAAAATAGAAATTTCTCCAACAGAAAGAAGTCATGCACGGGAGTCATGGCCTCCCCCTTTATATGTTTATTAGAAAAACATCCTAGAGTCTCGGTTAGGCTCTTTTCAGACTCCAAAAACGAAAATATTTCTGAGTTAATTTGTCTCTTTCACAATTATTAAATGGTTTTGAAAGAAATTATATTTGTTATAAGTTTAACCCTTTTTCGGACCAAGAAGACTGCTTAGAAAAAATGAATACTTTAGTCACCATTGGCTAGAATATTTATCCTGGGTATTATTTTATACTTTTTCAAGACCGGGGGACTAAATATACGAAGAATGGAATTTTTTTTAGTTAAGTTATAATTGCATTCCATATTCCTAATTGCATTATTGATCCTATAGTCAATTCTATATTTCTCGTTATAAGCCTCTTACCTTCACAATTTGCATCACTACCAAGAAGTGCCCTCCATACATCCTTTGCATATTGAAACCCTGTACCCTTAAAGGAAACTTCCCCCCGAGTGTCCATGCCCCACCTGCACTTCCTTTCATTAAGCATAGGTATGTTTCCCTTCTTGGAACTAGTGGCTTACTCATGACACACATTTCCTCTCTTTTATCATAACATTTCTTTGTCCATTAAAAAAAAAAAAATGGGTAGGAAAATAATATTATCTCGTATCGACAACAATTGTGTCACCTTTGAACAAAGCACAAATGTTTTAGTACATTTGGATCCAAATTTTGGGTTATCATGACCTTAGGAAGTTGAGATCATTACTTAGAGTTTACTTCCCCGACTGGTTATTCTTCCAGACCCTATGGAGAATTTGTTGATTCCTCCTGCATCACAATTTTTTATCAATGAACATTATCAAGTCTATGCTGCATGAGTTATCCATATGTCTCATTTTCTTGTTCAAATGAATTCTATAAACCTGTGTTGACCATTTCTCGGAACTCTTGACTTTTCATGTTGGCCACACCCTCAGTATATTTTAGATTCATATGAAGTTGTTGTCCTACCGTGCACCCTAGGCCTACTTTCATTATGGGTAGGTAACCTTGAACCCAACAGATGACATTCCCCATTTGTCGTTGATTGGGGGGTTTCGCTTGTGTTCGAAAACAAGAAATATATTCACACATTGGGATTTTTGTTGTGTCTTGGATTCCATTATCCTTATTTGTGGTTTCCTCTCCTTTGTCCACATTTTTCCTTATTATTGGTGGTTTCCTTGATACCTACTTTCATTATTTGTGGGTTGTCTCATGTTTTTTAATGATATACCTTAATGAACGATAATCAAACAAAGTCTCATTATGTTCTTCCTCAACTCCTCTATTCGCATGATGTAGACATGCAGCTTCGGTGGATAATGTAGAAGACCTCGAGCTTAGAGTAGAAACATTCCTCATCTAATGTTTTATTTCATTAGACTAGTACCTATATGAATTTAGTGATCATGGGAGATCATATTGTACTCCATTGTATACAAATATCTTCAGTTGATTTTTAGACTGGATTCCACTATGTCTTGTTCATGACTATGACAACCTATGGCATATCCTTGCTTTATATTTCCTATTCATGGCCATGAAAAAATATTTGACATATTTCCACATGGATATGCAGTGTAATTCAGATTGGAAGCCATGTGTACAAAGTCATTATGGATTGTAATATTCTTATGAGCATCTAGTACTTCCAGCTGAGTCTTCATTACTCTACTTATGGGAATTATAATGTATTTCGTCCATCATAGATATTCCTCTGAACTCACACATTAGGGGTCATCTGTTACAACAAATGTTTCCTCACTCCATGAAACTTGCTTAGATGGCCTTCCATTACCCTATGCATACTCTAAGTCCCCTTTTATGTTCATTCCAGAACCAAAATGCATATTTTTCCACATATACGTGCCCTATCAAGAGATCCATGATCCTTGACCTTCCATATACTAGAACTTCTCTAAATCGCCCCTTCAGTTCCATTTTAAGGCTATAAATTGAGCCATATACAAGCCTTGAAGACAATTCGACAATTCAAATTTGAGAGCAAAAGCACTATGTAGAAATTTCACTTCATATTAAGTCTACATCCCTTTTTTCTTGAAATTATGAACATCTTGTTTTCATCCCCCACACTCTTCCTTATTTGTGATGGAGAACTTCATTGACTCCTATAAATGAGCTATCCTTTGTGGAGGATTGGAGTGGTGGAGGCTCAATTGGAGGGACTTAGTTTCTCGGTTTCGATATGTGTCATTACAGAAGTTTGTCACCTATGTACTTCTATTGATTATTTTAATAGAAATACTATTTTCTCATCCAATTGATATCTTGAAAATATTTGAATCACTATTATATGGGTGTAATTCTCATGTATGTTAATGGATTATACTAATTTATATGTTGACGTTATATATTATCACCATATGCTTGTGTATCTTGGTTGTTGAGGACAAGCTACAGGTATAAAGCTTTGGGTCACGTGCTCAATGGTGGTATTCTTCGAACATTCGGATGAGGTAGGATATTATCCTTTTCTTGTTAGCATTTGATTTATATAGCATACTTGAGATTAGATTTTATTTCTAAGTGTCATTTTGTCTTTTGTGATTTACCCCTATCCATAGAGATATGTTCCTTGCAACAACTTAATATGCCTGTCATGCCAAGACTTCTCGCATGCTTTCTATACCTACTGATGGAAACCTGCGATGAAAAAATCTTATTCTAATTCCATAAGATCTAAAAATATCTATTATACTACGCTAGAATTTGTAATCTCTTCCATTGCAGTAATGCACAAACTTAGTAAAATAAAATCCATCATCATAAATTATTCCTGTTCATATGTGAACCTAAAGGGAGACTTTCCTATAAGATTCTTTCCTGTAGTCCTATATTTTGATAATACTAATGGAATATTTGATTCCCAATCATCCTGAATTACATTGCAAACCTTTATCATTGCACGTTACAAAATCTTATTAAAGGATTATGCCATGTCATTTTCCTGAGGATGGTATGGGGTACTCTTCTGATGGTGGATCTGAAGCACCTAGGTTAATAGTGCAATCATTCAATTCAATAAATGTGTTCCATACTCACTCATGAGTACTTTGGGACATCCAAACCTTGTTACTACATTATTGAACAAAAATTGTGCCATTGTCTCTGCATTGCATTCTCTAATTGGCTCTACCTCGGCCCTTCTGGTTAAATAGTTTATCTCGGTAATAGTGTACCTCCCTCCTGGTCTCCTAGTTGGTGGATTAATCGTCCCAACAAATTCCACATCCCATTTGTCAAATGCTTGTAACATCACATCTAAAACCAAGGGAATTTCATCTCTCCTATAGGGTTTCCAAATCCTTTGAAAAATGTCGCATCTCTAACATAATTCTTTAGCGTCTTTATGCAGGGTAGGCCACCATAATTCTACATGCATAATATTCTGGGTTGTTTCTTTTCCTACGTAGTGACCTAATTTAACCCCTTCATGTGCCTATGACAATACCATATTCCTTTCATGCTCCAATACACAACGTCGCAGAATGTTGATGGTGCCTAGCTTGTATAAGTTTCCTTCTATCAAGTGGTAGTTTGTTTCCTTCACTATAAATTACTTCTTTCACACTACTACAAATTATGATGGAGCTACTCCTTTGTTAAAAAAATGAACTATATATGAAAATTAGTCCTCCACCATTTGAATTGAAAATAAATATGTGTCAAAAACAATGTCATCCAAGTTCCTTGCATCCTCTTCTGATAGTGTGCATGACAAATGGTCCATTCTTGAGTTAACATTTCTTGGTTTCATGATCACCTCGAAGTCATACTCCTGGAACAACAAAATCCATCTGCAGATCCTTCTCCCCAACACTAGTTTGTTCACTAGGTATCTCAACGTCGAGTGATTTGTATACATCTTGAAGTGTGATGCAAGTAGGTAATATCTAAAATCCTGCAAGACATATACCATCTCCAAACCTTCTCATTATATCGTAGTATAGTTCTACTCCGTAGATGATGTTGGCGCAAAAGTGATCAGACCAGGTTCCTTCTCAGGTTACCAACAAAAGGTACCAAAGTAGTCTAGAGTGTTGGAATTTTCATCTTCCCTGGAAGGAATAATTCTCACTTGAAGCACAAACAAGACGAGAAAGAGAGGGAAGTTTAAGGAGACTACTTAGAAAAATCTCTTAGGTATCAATATTCATGTTAGTCTTGTGCAAGATAGATTAAACCTGTAGTAGATCTGAACATTTCCTAACCTAGAATGAAGAAAATAGAGTTGTGATGATATTCATAAGAAAGCTATAACCAATTAAGTATATCAAACATATAGATATAATACAAAGAAACATTCAATACATTCACAAGACTAAATACATAGGATATATTCAAAATTATTTGGGTCTCCCTACTGTATTATGATATAACATGGTTCCTCTCAAAATGCAAGATGAGATTGAGTTATAGATACAAATTAGTCATGCCAAAGATAATAAAAAAATATTTGTAGTACTGAGACACAAGGTTATCCGAACACCTTTCTATTTCAATGCTACAACACGACATGAATCCACTACATTCTCGGTCTAGTTCTGAACTCATAATCCAGAAATTTAGCTAAACTAAAAATTGGACAATAAGAACAGTGACTAGCAAAAACAACAATCCCAACCCAACAAAAACAACAAAAACCTATATCAACAACAACATATTACAATTGTATCGATCTCATATATGTAATCCGATCTAGGTTTGTTGGTTGAGAACCCGAGAGTTCTCTCTTCTTCTTGATCTTGTTGCAACTTCTATATTAAAAATTGTTGTTGCATTATCCTTCCAACCACTTTATGTTTATTCCTTTAGTCTGTTATCCAAATCCTTAGTAGCTTATGTTATCACTAGAAGTCACCTATGGATTGTGGAAGAGGTAATCCCAGTACCCATCAGTTTTATGTCGCAATGAATAAATTTAGGGGTGGTCTAATGGACGCAGTCTCGGGATTATAGTTCTTTAACTCAAAAACACTGGGTTGGAATGCATAAGCAGATGAGGTATTGATCTAACTTCAGTCAGTAAGTTGTAGTAAAGGGTAATTAGAGGGGAGAATGGGTGAGGATACATAGATGTATGCTATGGACATTGGGTCTTCCAACAACCTAAGGAGGAAAAGATCCAAATACAAGATCTTCTTGAACCCAAAACTTCAGGAAACTGAAAAATTCATAACAATATTGCAATCAAACATACATTACAATACAGTCACAACAAATCAATTGGATCACCCATGCCCGAGTCTTCAATATCAAAAGAAAAAGAGATGATAGGAAAGTTGACTTTCATTAAACAAGAAGTATCAAAAGGCCACTCATTACCAGAGAGTCGCAGGCTTCATTAAAACTTTAAAATAAAGGATCTTAGATCAAACATCGACCCTTTACAAAATATAAAAACTGAGTATATATACTCGAAGAAAATTGCTCCCCACAAAAGAGCGCTCTGGTCACTACATTCAAGGCTTGGCATCTACATCTTCTTCTGTCAGGATACACTTGCATTCTTCTGTCAGATGCAAGATCAGATCGGTATGGGCTTCACAAGAAAACACATGGCAGGGAACTTTCGGCTGGCAATCTGCCCTCCATAGTCAGATTTCAATGCTTTCCATTTATGTGGTGAAATGAGGTTTCAACCACCTTCCCCATTTTCATTAACTACTTTCATAGGGTTCAGGGTGAGGCCTCACACCCATGAATGTCCCAGGAGAGCTCATGACTCCTTCGAGTCAATTCTGGCACCTTGAAGTCGCACAGATATTTCTCTGTGACCAACTCGGGCACTTTGATCCTTTGTGCAGCTACCTTTCATCTGACCCTAGGCTGTGCCCGCGTGCTTAATTCCTGGGCTCTTTGATATTTCTCATTTCACAAGATTGCATTGTGATCCTGTTGAAATTTCTGAATCGTCAAAGCACAACTGTTTGGATTGGGTGACGTGTATCCCTTTGCATCGGACGAACCTGCTGAACATCGGCATTTCGGGACCTTGGGTCGTCAACATTTCTCACTTCAGCTCCCCTGAAATGACTTTCTCCATGCTAATCTTGCATCATGTGTCTTTATGGAATGGATGGTCAAGATCATTTCGAGACTTCGTATGTCGTGATTCTTCAAGACTCCACCCTTCTACTTTCCTGACTCGTGAAATCGCGAAAAGTTGATCCATCAGTGCAAATTTCTCCTTTGATCAATGACTGCGATCTTATCAAGATTTCATATTTCACGAGTTCTGATGACTTTTCTCCTTGAATGCTTCATCTCACAAAACCACGAAATGCTAATCTTGCTCCACGCATCCTTCCTCGTACCAATGACTAGGATTGACCTTGTGATTCTAGGCCTCTGTTTTATGCCAACCTTGGTGAAAATGTATGATATTGATCACCCGATGGTCATCGATCCTCTTTGCATGATGGATCTTCACTGCCTAAACTTGATCTTTCTCTCTCGTTTGATCTAATTTAATGTCATAATGATTCAAGTGTTTCGCCTGGTTCTCTCGATTGTGGTATGTGTATTTTACTTGAATGATTGGTTGAAGGCTCGAGATGAATAGAGGAATGATCGGCCTAAGAGAGAACTAGAAGCTTGAGGGCCAACACATCTCAGGGAGACAAAGAATAAAGATATAAGTTTAAAGAAAAAACCTTATGATTGGATCTGCAAAAGGAAGACAGACATGCAAAAATATAGACTTAGGTAGAAACGACAAACCCCTAAAGCTTTAACAATTTTATGTGATAACATTTTTCTCCATAGGGGATGGCATGCTCCCTGCAAGCTTCCAAGAACAAGTATTTGTAGTGTCTTAGATTTGGGCTATGGGGTCTCCTATCAAAAAATAAATAAACATAAAACATGAATGTTATTTACAATGGTAAGAAGCCGACTGCGGCTTAAAAAAAAATAAAAAATCAGGAAGTGCCTATTTACAGGGACACTAAAAACTGCGTTACCCTCCAAATTATGCAACCTGTAAGTATTATTTGAAAGTGTCTCAAAAATTTTCAAGGGTCCAATCCAAAGGGTTTCAAAATTACCATGCTTGTCGTTGTTCTGTCTAGGTGCATCCCATTTGAGTACTAGATCGCCTAGTTGGAAATATTTTTCTCTACTTTTCTTGTCAAATGACTTCTTGATCTTCTATTGATGGTCATTGTTATAACCCTAATTTGCACCAGACATGCATACCTAGCAGAAGGCCATATTACATACTATTTTTCTAGAGCCAATACTGAATAACTCTTCTTAAAAACCATTTTTTTGAAGATGTATGCACCTTGTACCACTACTTCCTGTGTATGTACACTAGTTGCACCATTATTGCCCACGTACATACTCTAGCTACACCATTACAACCCACGTATACCCATAAAAGCTGCAAAAAATAAAAAGTTACAATGGAATACGAGCTTTAAAGGTTGAGGCAATAGTTCAGTTGCCTCCCCCATGCACAGTCCCTCAGCTTCAGAGTTTACTAGGAAAAGCAAAATTTTTACGGTGTTTCATCGCAAACTATGTCGAGATCACAAAAGGGTTCATGCATTTACTAAAGAAGGACATTCCTTTCCATTGGGATGAAGCCACTCAACACTCTTTTGAAGCATTGAAATGCGCCCTCACGTCTTCCCCCCTACTTCGTCCACCCAATTATAATAAATATTTCTTATTGTATTTGGTCACTGCAGAGTCGACCATCGGCATCGTCTTGGTTCAAGAGGATGATTTGCTTTAAGAGAATGTGATTTATTACCTAAGTCGAGGCCTGGTTGGACCAGAACTCAACTACTCCCATGTTGTTAAACTTGCATTGGTAGCAATTCATGCTATCCAACAGTTCTGTCACTATATCCTGTTTCACAAGACCATCGTCATTGTCATTGTGAATCCATTCCAATATATGTTGACACGATGCATAATCGACGTAAATATCAGTATATGGATAGTTATCCTCTAGGAATTTGACTTGGATTTTGTTTCAGCAAAATCCAAAAAGTTGTTGGTCTTTGTAGAACTCATCTCTGAACTTCCGGTCGAGTCAGGTGATGTTATACCTAAAGAGTCACCTATTAAAGGAGATATGTTTTTTATCGCATCTTTGGATCCCTTGTATGGATATATACTAGTCTATCTCTAGAATTTGAAGTGCCCTGCTTCTGCTTCTCGTGATGAGCGTCGACGTATACACCATTAGGGAAAAAAATATCTTATTCTCGAAGACACTTTGTATCATTGAGGTATAGATTGCATCCTTTGTCGATGTATCAACAATGAAGAATCATAAATCATGCCTAACAACTTCTACATTGGAGCATGTAGTGGTCATTTTTCTAGGTTGGAAACAACCCAAAATATTTTACGAGTCAGTTACTATTGGCCGATGTTAATCAAAGATTGCATTGAATCAGTCAAGAAGTTCCACCCATGTTAGATATTCTCATGGAAGATGAGGGCACATCCTGCTCCCATGTTTCCAGTAATCATAGTTGGCCCCTTCACCAAGTGGGGGATTGATTATACTACATGCCACCCCGCCTCAGCTAGGGGGCACCATTATATCATCGTAGCAGTAGACTACTTTACCAAGTCAGTTGAAGTTATGCCGACATTCAAGGATAATGGAGAGACAACAACTCTCTTCTTTTTTAATCAGATAATATCAAGGTTCGACATCCCGAAGGAGATTGCCACTGACCATGGTAGTCAATTTCAGAACAAAATGATGTCTAAATTAACATCAAATCTTGGGTTGAGGCAAGAATAGTCATCACCTTATTACCCACAAAAAAATGGTCAGGTGGAAGCTGTGAATAAGTCGCTCAAGGCCATTCTACAATGAACGATCAATTTGACCAAGTCAAATTGGCATTTGATGTTATACTTGACATTGTGGGCCTACCAAATATTTGTAAAGACTGCCACTGGTTTCTCACCTTTTCAACTTGTTTATGGTTTGGAAACAGTCTTGCCTATAGAATGCCAGATCCCATCTCTTAAGTTGGTAGTACAGTTATTTCCAAACACTTCATCACTTGAGGAACGCTTATTATATATCAAGAAGCTCGATCAGAAACAATGTGATGTAGCCTTGGCTAACGAGGCTCACAAGCAAAGAGTCAGATGTTAGTATGATCAGTTTGTTCATCCTTGGATTTTCTCCGAAGGCGACCTTGTCCTGGTCTATGACCAAGATAAGGATCCCCTGGGGGCAGGCAAGTTCAAACCAATGTGATTCGGACCATTCATCATGAAGGAATCTTTAAAGAAGGGCACTTATCATCTGGTTGACTTTGAAGGGAAATCTTTAGCAGAGCCTAGAAATGGGCTCTACCTCAAGAAGTATTACTCGTAGGTGGGTAGCCTTGGGTGACTTCTTGTACATATCTATAGTTCTTATAAATTTTTAGTTTTTTTCTTTTAGGTTTTATGGATGTGTCATTTTGATGTCATCTTTTCACTGTGGCAGATGTCAAGTGAATAAGACATGTTTGTTGGATTTGCGGATAGTGCTAGCCAAGACACTCAGAGGCTTGTTTTTGCATCTTGGGTGATTTTCACACCTCAAGGCCAATTCTTATCTTCTGGAGGTATCTTTTTAGGTGGTGCCACAAACAATTTCATCGAATACAGTGAGGTAATAGAGTTTCTTCATGATGCCTTGTCACATGGTATCTTTTACCTCTGGGTCTACCTACATGCAAAATTGGTTGTGTCCCAGTTAAATGGAGTTTACCGCGTTTACGATCCTACTCTACATCGACGATTCCTTAGGGTGTGTCTCTTAGAACGTTGTTTTGATTACATTACATATATCCATGTTCCTAGGAGATTGAATCAAATGAAAGATACTCTATCTAATCAAGTATTAGATTGGCATATTGCACACATGTAAAGAAAAAGAACACACATACAAATGTAAATACATTTGTAAATAAATGTAACCCATAAGACA
>ML802353.1:339870-374457 GCA_009831015.1 Picea engelmannii
TCATCTTGTACTTGAACATTTAAGTGGGGTAAAAGGAGGTTTCCCCCTCGAAGAGGCTTATTATCTGAAATTATCTCTTTTTCAAGGCGTTGAGTACTTTTCTTGAGGTTTTTATATGCTATATTGATGTTTGGTTCTTAACACCTGAGAACCTTTATCAGACAAATCATCTTGTCGATTTTCTGAGCAAATGTTGATTAAATTGACCCTCAAAGATTTACAATTAGACTCAGCCAATAGCTTAGCTAAACCTTGGCAATTAACTAGCTTGGTGGGTTTTATTTCTAGATCAAATTCAAGGATTCTAGAAATCCAGTTGCTCCTTCTCCCATCTATGTCGGGCTGAATGAGAATGCCCTTCTCAGAAGCTGAAGGAACATAGGTAATGATTTTTGAATGAAAAACATAGACTCTGAAAGATTTAAGAGATTTCACCAAGGCATAGGCCTTCTTCTCCATCATGTCATATATGACCTCTACATCTCTTAGTGCTTTGTTGAAAAATGAAATAGGCCGCTCCATCCCTTCAACGTTTTTCTGCAATAAAACAATTGCCACTGTATCAAAAGAAGAAAAAGAAAAAATCAGAAAAATCTTTGGGGTAATAAGAATTTATCAGCATAGGTGCTTTAGTCAAATCCTTTTTTATTTGTTTGAATTATTCTCTAGGCCCAATAGTCCATTTTACTTCATTCCCTTTCTTGATCATGGCAGTGATATGCTTCACCAATTCAACAAAATTTGAAACAAACCTTCTCAGAAAATTAATTTGGCCCAGGAAAGACTGAACCTCCTTCTTGGACCTGGGAAGTGACAAGGCTTGAATACCTTCCACCCTTCTTGGATCAATCCTGACCCCCTCGGCTGATACAATGTTTCCCAACAATTTTCCTTCCTGCATAGAAAATAAAAACTTCTTGGGATTTAGGGAGAGACCAAACCTTCTACATTTCGAGAAGACCTTTCTTAGATGTTGACAATGTTCTTTATCAGATTTGGAGAAGATTGTTATGTCATCAACATAGATTACCACAAATTTATCTCTTTCTTTAATGAATGTGATGTCCATGGCTTGTTGGAAGGTTGCTCCTGCGTTCATGAATCCAAAGGGAATTTTGGCATACTTGAATGTGCCCCAAGGAGTGGTGAAGGTTTTCTTTTCTTTGTCTTCAGGAAGGACAGATATCTGGTTGTAGACAGAAAATCCATCAATCATGGAAATTATGGATGCACCTGTCACCCTTTGCAATATGTGTTCCATCTTTGGAAAAGGGTAATTATCCTTCTTAGAGCTTCTGTTCATTTTTCTGAAGTCAACACACAATCTGATTTCTCCATTTTTCTTTCTCACCAGGACTAGGTTGGCTACCCATTCAGAATATCTCAAAGGGATAATGATTTGGGCATCCAACAACTTCTTTACCTCCCTTTCCATAATAGGTAGCAACATAGGATTTATTTGTCTTAATTTATGCCTAAATGGTTTAGCCTCCTATATCAATGGGATCTTATGCTCAATGACACTAATGTCATATGTTTTGAGGTCTTCATAGGTCCAAGAAAACACATCAGCGAATTCCTTTAATAACTCAACATACTCGACCCTCTGCTCCCTTGACAAGTTGCTTGACAGCTTGAAAAATTTTGGATCCTCCTCTGTGCCCATATTGCACTAAGCTACATCAACATCCTCTGTTGGGCCTTTAAACTTTACTGTCGCATTGTTCTCATAGAACAATCTTTCTAAAGGAACTAATCCCTTTGGAATGTGGTTTCTAGGAAACTGAACAATATGGTGATTATCAATTTTATTCAAAAATACTTCGGGGGGAGAGTCACCTTCAAAATCATGACTCTAATAAATGTGTAATGCAAAGAACTCATCAACCAACTCAAGAAATCTTATGATTTCAAGATCATCCTCGAACACCTTCCAATGCTTGATATTATAAAGTATAGAGGGCCTATATATAATCTCAACATAATACATGAGCTTAGCCGGTAGTGGGACCCTGAACTGTCTCGCTGATACGGCCAAATAATCAACCACAATATTTTCCTCTCTTGGAATGAATGAAACATTGAAGGCTGAGAAGAAATTATCAACCATATCCCACACTTCATTTCTATATGATCTTAGTGGAGGGTGTTTGGCGTAATAAATATTTCTGATCTATTGGAAAATCAACTCGACATCCCCAAACACTAATATCTCTTCAATTCCCATGTTCTTTGCATCCCTCAAACCCAAAATAAGATCTTCATATTCTGCCACATTATTGGTAGTTTCAAATTCTAACTTGAATGTCAGAGATACAACTTCTTGAACATGAGAAACAAGAACTGCTTCGGTACCAACACCTTCCCTAGAAGAGGCTTTGTCGTATAACATCTTCCACACAGAAGAAGTTGGAGGAGGTATTTCATGAAAATAAATGGGTTTCTTTCTGATTTCAAGAGGAGATTCAGGAGTATCAGTGATATGTAACAAAATAGATCCAAAATTAGTGTCGAGTGAAAATATAGGATGATTGGTGGGGTTTGCTTCATCTCTAATAATGTAGGCCAACTGAGCTTCTTTGTACAATCTCTTATGCTCCCCTCTAAACAATGGAATGGTATCATATGTGAGGTCCATATGCAAGGTTCCCCCAAGTATTTTTATCCAATATTTTTACAAGAGCATGCCAAATATGGGGGGAACATCAACCACCATGATATCCATGCCCACACTCTTCATGGGCAGCTGAAACAAGGTCATGACCAGATATTTGATGACCCCAAGACATTGCACTATTCTTGAATCAAAATAATACAAATTATGATAAGCCTTTGTGATTTCTAACCGGAGTTCTTCCATGATAGTTTTGGGCATAAGATTATGAAATGCCCCTGAATCCATCAAATAGTTATGCAACACCTTATCATGTATGTTCAATGATTTATATAAGGGAAGGGATGAGACATCTCTATCTTATACCATGGGTCCTAAGATAACTGGTGGTTTTTCATCTTGGAGGTTTACTGAGTCTATGGAATGGAAATATGGCTCAGACTATAACAACTTGGAGAGGGATTTCGTGAAGTCTACGTGCTTAACTAGTTCTGAAAGGGTCACATGGATCCTGATTTTTTGAATTTCATGCTCGAAGTTGAAGGAGGAAAGGGGATTCATAACTTCTCTAACTTTTGGGATAGGACTATTGGTTATTGGTGAGGGATTCTGATCCTTCCTTTCCCTACTATTGTTTGTTGTGTCTTTGGCGGGATTTTCTGCTCTGGGAGGTTGATCATAGATTTCGAAATTCCCATCTTTCTTATTATACATGAGATTGTATTTAATGGGACTACTATTGGCCTTCTCACCCTTACTTAGCTCATTTATTTGACTATTCATGAGGGATTCCTCGTATGCAAATTGAGTCAAATGGGGAAATGGGGAGGTGTCTCCAAGACAATGGATTTTAGGATCAAGCTCTTCTTCCTCCCTTTCTTCGTTAGCATCAAGGTTATTTTGGAGTGTGGTTTGGATTTTCTGATCATCCCTCTCTCTTTTTCTAGGCTCTCTCGGGAGTATTTGGGGGGCATTGTTTGGTCTTATGAAGTTGTCTCTGTTATCAACATTTCGAGGATTTATGTATGTCTGCTTCCCCTCTACTTCCAATCTTTCTATCCTAGTTGAATGTGATTTTAGTAACTTAGTTACTTCATCCATTTGAGGGGGTGGAGCAGAGGAACTGGAGGTGGAGGCTTTATATATTCCCCTTGGTATGTCCCTATCAGCCTTATTCCTGAGTCGGTTTGTTGCCCATATGTTAGACTCTACTTCCAGGTCTGCATCTTTCAAGTGATCCAAGGAAGTAAATCTTCTCTCTCTTAACAAGAGGCATAAATCAGGGTCAAAAGAACTAGCATAGGTAATCTTGGCAGAGGCTTTTGTAGGCTTTATCCCAGGAGGGATTTTATTATACATTTTGTTGAATCTTTTGGAGAAGTCAAAGACAGATTCTCCCTCCTTTTTCTTTAGATCCCCAAACTCTGTAATATAGTACATAAAGTATTTTTTATCCCCCCATTGTCTCAATAAAACATCATCCAAATATTCAATCCCAACAATGGATCCAGGGGTCAATCCCCTAAACCATTTCCTAAGCTCACCATCAAGGCTCTCGACAAACACTCTCATCCAGACATCTTCATTTTCAATTTTCATATTGTCTCCGTAACTATAGAAGGAAACAAGGTGTTCTTAAGAATTTATGTCTTCTTCTCCCATGAACTTGGGCATATACTTTAGGTAACCTCTAGCAAGGAGAGCATTCATTAGATGAGGTAGGACTAGAGGGGCATATCTTACAGCCACTATGGCATCCATTCTGTTCCTAGGATGATTGGCACCTCCCATAGGGATGATAGGTGGAGGAGAAATAGGAGGGGAAGGGGTTCAAACAAGGGATATTGGAGCTTAGCTTCCAAGAGGAAAGGGAAACAAGAGAGAGTTTGGAGAAAAGGCTACAGGGCTAGAGGGAACATACGATTCCCTTTCTACAAAATTAGTAGCTCTAACACGAGGAGGAGTAATAAAACCTGGAGTGGGAAAATCTTCTGAGGTCTGGGGTCTAGACCAAGGTACAACCTCAGGTTTAATAGGAGTGACAAAGATTTCTCCTTCCAATCCAAAACCAGCAGGAGAAAACTCAACAGGAACACTCCCAAACTTTAAACTTCGGGAAACTCCAACAGATGGTATAATAGGAAAATGAGGAGCATATATCAGAGTTTCTACAAGAGGATAACAAAAATCACCAGAAATACTTGGTTTAGCAATATAACTATTTTCTTGAAGGGCCTTTCCCTTTCTAATAATTTTCTTTGGGTCAGCTCCAGGTGTTGCTAGAGGCAATTGTGGAGTAGACCTCACGTGTTTTCCTCTAGAAGACACAACTGAAATAGTGGAGTCACCAATGGGTTCACATCAATGGAGTCTCCAGGTGCATAGTAGCAATCTTCAATGTATTAAGTTCTTATGCACCTTTCAAACCAGTAAGCTTTATCGTTCAATCCCATGGAAAATATGCAATTCATCTCCGACAACTTCGCCAGAAATGTTAGCACTAGAAGTCACCTCTGGATTGTGGCAGAGGTAAGCCCAGTACCCATCAGTTTTATGTCACAATGAATAAATTTAGGGGTGTTATAATGGACGCAGTCTCAGGATTATAGCGCTTTAACTCAGAAAAATTGGGTTGGCTTGCATAAGTAGATGAGGTCTTGATCTAACTTCAATCAGTAAGTTGTAGTAAAGGGTGAGTAGGGGGAAGAACAAGCGAGGAGATGTACAGGTCTGCTATGGACATCGGGTATTCCATCAGCCTAAGGAGGAAAATATCCAAATACAAGATCTTATTGAACCAAAAACTTCAGGAAACTGAAAACGTCATAATAATATTGCAATCAAACATACATTACAATACAGTCACAACAACTCGACTCAATCAGCCATGACAGAGTCATCAATATCAGAAGAAAAAGAGATGATAGAAAATCTGATTGTCATTAAACAAGAAGTCTCAAAAGGCCACTCATTACCAAAGAATCAGAGGCTTCATTAAAACTTTACAATATGAGATCTTAGCTCAACCATTGACCCTTTACAAAATATAAAAACTGAGTATATATACTCTAAGCAACTGGCTCCCCACAAAAGCGCACTCTGGTCACTGCATTCAAGTCTTGGTGATTGTATCTTCTTCTGTCAGGATGCACTTGCATTCTTCTATCAAACGCAATATCAGATCGGTATGGGCTTCACAAGAAAATCCATGACAGGGAACTTTTGGCTGACAATCTACCCTCGATGGTTAGATTTCCATGATTTCCATTTATGTGGTGAAATGAGGTTTCAACCACCTTCCCTATTTTCATTAACTACTTTCATTAGGATAAGGGTGAGGCTTGACACCCATAAATGTCCCAAGAGATCTCACGACTCCTTCTAGTCAATTCTGGCATCTCGAAGTCACGCAGATATTTTACTGTGACCAACACGAGTGCTTTGATCCTTTGCACAACTCCCTTTCATATGACCCTAGGCTGCGACCATGTGCTTAATTCCTGGGCGCTTACGGATTTTGCGTTTTGCGATATTGCATTGTGATCTTGCTGAAATTTTTGAATCGTGAAAGTGTGATTGTTTCGATTGGGCGACATGTATCCCTTTGCATCGAACGACCCTATTGAACATCATCATTTCAGGACATTGGGCCGTTGGAATTTATGACTTTAACTCCCTTGAAACGACTTTCTCCATGTTGATCCTGTGCTACATGTCTTTCTGGAATGGACAGTCAAGATCATTTTGGGAATTTGTGTGTCGAAAGTCTTTAAGACTCTACCCTCCTAGTTTTCTGACTCGTGAAATCGTGAAAAATTGATCCATCAGTCCATATTTCTCCTTTGATCAACGACTGTGATCTTATCACAATTTCTCATTTCGCGATTTCTGATGACTTTTCTCCTTGACCACTTCATCTCGCGAAACCACAAAATGCTAATATTGCACCATGCGTCCTTCCTTGTACCAACAACTAGGATTGACCTTGTGATTTCGGGCCTCTGTTTGATGCTAAACTTGGTGAAACTGTATGATCTCAATCACCCAATGGCCTTCAATCCACTCTGCCTGATGGATCTCCACCTCCAAAAGTTGATCTTCCTCACTCGCTTTATTTAATTTGATGTCAAACTACTTCAAGTGTTGCGCCTAGTTCTCATGAATATGGCCAGTGTAGTTTAATTGAATGATTAGTTGAGGGCTTGGGAAAAAAAAATGTCAAAGACAGAGACAAAGAGGGGAATGATTGGCCTAAGAGAGAACTAGAAGTCTGAGGGTCAACACTTCTCCAGAAGACAAAGAATAAATCTATAAGTCAAAAGAAAAAACCTTATGATTGGGTATGAAAAAGGAAGAGAGACAGGCAAAACTACAGACTTAGGTAGAAACCAAAAACCCCTAAGTCTTTAACAAGTTTATGTGATAACAACTTTCACCACTTTTTTTCACCAAAATGAAGTTGTTGCATAACTTGTGCAACTTCTATCTATCAAAACAAAGGGCCCAATGGGCTCCAACCACAATCCTTGACTTGTCCCGAGTCAAATATTTAACTCATCTATGGTCTCTGGCTTAGCCTCTTGTTTTTATTTTTCTTATGTTTCTAAGTTGCTTCTAGTTCCTTCTTGTGTTATTTCTTCATTGGCCTATTCAAATGAAGGGCCCAACTCTGGGACTAGTTCTAGGGCTCTTTTCTAGACTCAGAATTTATCCACCTTCTTATGTCTCTAAGTTACTTCCAGTTCTTGCTTCCAAGATTTCTTGTTTGGCCTCTTCAAATGAAGGGACCAACTCCAGGACTACTTCTACGAATCGTTTCCAAACTCCTTGGAAGTTATCCACCTTGTCCTGCCACTTTCTAGGAAGTAGTGAACCTTCAACAACAAACTGTTGGGAAGAATATGTAATGCATTCTTTGGGCTTGGATGCAACTAGAGACTTCCATTTTGAATCATCTATGGCATCCACTTGATGCATCTGTAGGTAAGGTCAAAAATATATTAGTTATTTCTTAGCCACAGTTTGAGCTTCAAATAATGCACTTAGATCATTTTCCACTTGCTGAATCTTGTCAATTTTTCCTTGTTATTCTAGTGGATCCATGATGTTGGATGCTTCTTCATTAAGCGATTGGATCTGAAAGAGAAGGTCTTTCTAAGTTTGGTTGCTCCTTGAAATGATTCCCATCTAATAACTAACCTCTTTGAAAATGGTTTTTCATTCTGCATTCCTTTTATGCAAGATTACTCTTTCATTGTTTCCTTCTAAGACCACTTTTTCCAGTTGATCTTGTAGCTTCCTGGGTTGTAGCTTAGCGTCTCACTTACTATCCTACAACTATACTTCAAGGTTTTCTTTTCATTCTTCCATGTCAAATCAGGCTACCTGAAGTAATTCGATCTACTCCATAGGCTCACTTGTTGCACTGGATTCTGGAAGCTGAGGCATTGTCTTTCTGATCATTTCTCAGGCCTCTATGAGATTTTCCTGTACCTTTTCTACCTTCTACTTTGCCTAAATATTTGAATATTCTTCCTGCATTCATCGCGCTTGCACGAGGATTCCTTCTTCTTTCTAGAAATTGGCTTCTCGTTCTTATTTCTAGATCCTCTACTCCAATTTCTCAGTAAAGGATATGATTATTCCCACCAACTATGTTGTCAGAAACTGAGCGAGGTCACCAGATGAAGTAGCGACGTCTAGGGGTAATGACACTTGTAGTCACATTCCACTAGCCATCAAATGTTTGGAGGGTTTCTCCACCTATTATTCCCTTGGGGATGGACCTTAAAATTGATGTGCAAGTCTAGTCTTCATAGCGATTGCAGGTAGAGGGAGAATCTTTGTCTTCACCAGGAAAAGATTCAATAGTTATGTGCATTGTTGTGGATTCTGGAGTACTGGCTCTAGATGTTATTTCCGAGATGTTGTGCTCTACCCTGATTTTGTCTAGGGTTCTATCTAAAACGGTTTTTCTCTTTCCTCTGTATATAATGAAACTTCTAGAGTCTCACTTCCGATAATGGGAATGTCAACATTGACTATTGAGAGAGGAATCTGGGTTGCTAGAACTTGTGGTATTGGAGCGAGTGATTGGATTTCATGTTGCTTACTTTCTGTCGAGGTCAAAGTGACTAAAATGGTCATCAATGGAGTGGTTGGATGGATCAAGGCTTCGGTGGTCAAGGTAGTGGGTTCTGCTACATTCTCAGAAGGGATGGGGAGATCTAGTTGCATGGGCTCGGGCGAACTGGGTTGGGAGGGACCGATGCTGTCTTGCGATGGTGATGGGGCTTGTTGTGTCACTTATGGTTTTGGTTGATATGGGGCTTGTGGTGGTGATGGGGATTGTTCAGTAATTATAATTGTGAATGTGTTGACATCCAACTTAGGATCATCTGTGATGTTGATCACAGTCTGGGAAAATCAAGCGACTGCTATAGTATGAGGTATAACTGAGGATATTAGTTGTGGGTTCAATATTTTGATAGGGGAAATACTTGTTTGGGATTTATTGGTTGAAAAATCCCCTATGAACGTGGTATCTAGGATTTCATTGACATCCTTTACTAATATCATGACCTGTTCTAGAAGCTGCAGAAATATAGACAATGTCCTATTCTTCCGCTCTAAAGGTTTCTCTTCCACTTTTTCTTCTAAGTCCGAAGATGTTTGGACCTTCTGCTTTTTTTTTGTTGGCCCAAAAATCATCCCTACTCCTTCTTCCTACCCCTTTTTCTTCAGGAGCTATGGTGGCAAGAGGTAATTCATACGAGACTTACATGGGTTATGCTTAACACTGGCCCATGACATGACTTCCTTGTTGAAGGCTTCTTCGTCCAAATAGAAAGGTAATGACATCGTGTGTAAGTCCTCAGGCTTCACATGCATTGGCTAAACAAATGGGTAGTGGTGATTTAGCCCAAATGTGATGTTCCAGACGTTTAGATTCAACAGTTCACGTGGTATGTGCAACTGTTGAGTTGCATCAATGAGTTGGTTGTACCACTTCAGGAACGCTACATTGTTGAACTCCATATTCTCTTAGTCCAACCTGAAGTGCCAGGGCTTGAACATATTGGCTAGGAAAACCTTATCTATAGGAGACAATTGTCCTCCTGAGGGTGATGTCCATTTCCACATTGTGAAGGCTACTAACAGGTATCCATATGTAAAATTTCCCCCTTTCTCATGAGATTCCTCACATGCAACTAGGAGTTCCTCTAGTAGGTAGTTGCACCAATTGAACACAAATCTATTTACGTAGAATTGTGCTACTGAAAGATCATATAAGGTGCATTCACCCTTGAAGTAAGATATCATAACCTTACTAGAGATCATGTAGCAGGCTATCTGGATCATCTTTGGTAGGATTAGGTCAATTTTGGTTGTACGTCTGCCTCTCTGTGTATGGGATTTTTCATACAAGATGAATTCACCCTTCTTCTTCCCATTATTGCTTAGGCCTTGGAATCATTTTGATATGTCCTCACAGTATATGGATATTCTGGTGAGCTAGTGGATATCCTCGACATGAATCATATATCTTATATCGAGCCATAGGCTCTTGTCATGCACTTGACTGATCAAAAAATTGGTGCACCATGCAACCTCGCGAGTAGTTCTGAAAACTGGTAGGTCCCTGAGCTTCATGATGGTGGAATTGAAAAGGTTGATGAATTATGGATTTGACACAAACTGCATGCCTCCCATTTCATCTAGAGCTAAGTCCCAAAATACACTAATATTCATCTGTGGAAACAACACTTGGTCCGCCAGGTCGAGGTCAAGGAATTTTACTTTCTCATCCTTTCCCTTGACATCGCCCATGATCTCAGCCCAGGGATCACACGACTCATTTGGAATTTCCTATTTTGGAGCTGAACTCCCGCCTGTTTTTGCTCTTTGAATTTTGGCTCTAGATTGTTAGAATCTAGACGGGCTGAGTTGGGGCTCGGGGTCATGACTGGGGAGAAGGATATTTCACAAGTGAGATGAGAGTGAAAATAGAGAAAGGAAAAATATAACTGAGGTAAATGATAGGTCTCAATCATGAGTTTGCAAAATCTTATAAGAGAGATAACTAGAGAGCTCTATAATTACTCTTAAGGAAACTCATTATTAAACTATAAATGCAATCTCAGGCTTAGGTGTCTGATGGGACTGATAACAGGGTAAGATCTATAGGGTGATTCTGGATTTTAATGAATGAGATGATAGGGACATGGTCAACGTGAGGGCTTACCACTTTAACGGTTGAGAATCCTCACAGGGATACCGATGTAATCTACGGGTATCGCACCTTTATGGATTAACATAAAGTTCTGATGGGTTACTGTACCTACCATAAAGGGTGTGAATGGACAAGATGCGTGTATAAAATGGGTTGTGATACAGTTCCAATCCCCCCCCCCTCTAACCACAATGGGGGGGAATTGGTAGTCCTTCTGATCCTTTGTGGATGAGAAAGAAGTTATTCACAAAAGCAATGCTTAAACTAAAAAACAAGTATATGTTGTGGCACAATAATTCACAATCCGTCATTATTAACTGAATTAAATAAATTATAGGAAATTAAAATGTAACTATTGTACATGCTCCCTTGGACTAGAGAAACAATAATTTGAATCAATCATGATAAATATAGGGTTTCAAGTGGGTTCCATTCACCCATCATGGTCGAAGGATACCATCCAGTTGCGCTAGCTTGACTCCACCAAAGTGTCATATTTCTGCAACTATGAATGGGCCCAACCAATGCATGTGAAACTTTATTAGATGTTTCTGATATCGGTTTTCTTAGAGTATTATCTTATCCCCTTGTGCAAATATTTTATCTTTAATGTTCCTTTCATGGAAAGATTTATTTCTAGATTTCTCAACTATCTGATGAAAATCTGCTAGAAATCTTGCTTCCTCAAGTTCTTATCAGTCTATAACCCTCTGCACAACTGATTCATCATCTGTCTTGTGGGTAGCCTATGTTATATAGAGACTAGGTGTAATAAACTCTACAGGTACAACAACTTCTTTCCTATAAACCAACTGAAATGGAGTATACATGTGTAGCTTCTTCATGGTAGTCCTGTAAGCCCAGAAGACTGCTAGAACCCTATCATCTCAATTTTCCCTGTTTGCGCAACATACTTTTGTCAGTCCTCTTTCCAAAATTTTATTAAATGCCTCCACTATACTGTTAGCTTGTGGGTGGTATGAAATTCTCTTATGGTGTTGTATAATGAATTTTGTTTTCAATGTTACAAATGTGTTGCTGATAAAGTGGCAACCTTGATCACTTGTCAGGCTTCTAGGACATCAAAACTAAGTGATGACATTTTCAAAGATAAATCTAGCAGTTTTATCCGTCGAACAATATTGAACTGCCTCTTCTTCATCCCATATTGTGAGGTAATTGGTTGCAGTGATGATGTATATAGCCTTTGAAATCTTGGATGGTGAGTTGATTGGTTCAATAAAATCAACATCCCACTTCTCAAAATCCTGAAGTGCTCTAACTGGCTGAAGGAGTAATTCATCTATGTGTGATGGATTTCCTACTTTTTGGAAATTGTCACAAAATCTACCATACTCCTTAGCACATTTAAATAATGCGTCCCACCATACTCCATCTTGGAGTACCTTATGTGAAATAGCTTTTCCTCCAACATGTCCTCCCGCAACTCCATTGTGGCATTCCCATAGGATATATTGTCTTTCATGGTTCAACACACATCTTCTGAGGATGTTGTCTAGTCCCAATTTGTAAATTTATCCCGCAATCAGTTCATAGTCTATTGTGCGAACCACCATATGTAATTTTTAGGTTGTGGAGTAAGTTTCTGGGTAGGTCCCTATACTGACGAAGGAAACAATGTCTTCAATATACTTTGGGATGGCCTCAATTCAGAATAGGTCCGCATCTAGGAGTTGATCATCCACTTCTCCACAAATTTCCCCTGAATCCAACCTGGAAAGGTGATATGGACCTTCATTGCATCTTCTCGGTTTCAAAATTACTTCGAAGGAAAAATCCTAGAAGAGAAATAGCCACCTAGAAATCCTTCCTTCCAGTACTAGTTTATTAACTAGGTACTTCAACGTAGAATGGTTAGTAAAAAAATTTAAAATGATATCCTAACAATTAGTGTCTAAACTTTTGTAATGTGTAAATCATAGCTATACCTTTGATTTTGGTGGTTGTGTAGTTGTGTTTGGCTTGAGAAATTTTTTTGATGGAAAATTAGATAGGGTGGTCCATATTTCCTTCCCCTGGTTGCGCTAAAATGGCTCCCAGGGAAATACCTGATACATCTACATGTACATGGAATTCAATTTCCCAATTGGGAAATATCAAGATAGGTGTAGTAATTAGTTTTTCTTTGAGAATGTCAAATTCTCTGTCACACTCTGGTTTCCACCAAAATAGTTCAGAATTCTTAAACAATTTTTCTAAGGGTGCAATGATAGTTTCATATCTTATAATGAACCTGCGGTAATATCATGTATGTCCTAGCACAGAGTGCAACAATTTATCACTTTTAGGTGGCGACATGTTCAGGATGACCACAACTTTATTTAGGTCTACCAAGACTCCTTTTGTGCATACAATATGGCCCAACAAATTTCCATGTGGTACACAAAAAATGCACTTCCTTAGATTCATAGATATCTTTAATTCATAACATCTATCAAACATTAACCAGAGTAGTCCTACATGGTATTTTAACACGCTATATACCATCCAATTGTCCATGTAGACTTCTACAAACATGCGGATGAATTCTCGAAATGTTGCTACTACGATCTGAGAAAAGATTGTAGGGGAGTTCTTTAATCCAAAGGGCATTGAATTGTATGCGAATGATCCCCATTCAGTTATGAAAGCAGTATTCTTCTTATCTTCGTCTATGATTATGATTTGGTGATATCCCGAGAATCCGTCTGTAAACAAATAAGATTGTTTTCCTGCAACCTGATCTAATACTTCGTCACTGAAAGGTGTCGGAAACAGATCATGCACACATGGATAATTAATACTTCTATAGTCCACACAGACCTGGATGTCTTATGTATCTTTCTTTCCTTGGATAACTATGGTCATAATCCACTCTGCTTCTTCGATTGGTAAAATAATTCTTTCCGCAATCATTGTTTCCACTTCCTTCTTGAACTTCTCTTTTATCTTAGGATTAAGGAGGTATGGTATGTGCTTCATAGGTCTTGATCTAGGTTTCAGCTCAATTTTCATTTCTCCCATGGCTCCTTTTATACCTTTCATTTCTGATAATGTTTTTGAAAAAAAGTTCTCATATTCCCACAACAGGTTGTGTACTTCATTGATAGTCTTCTCATCCCAATAACATCCTATGGAAGCTATCTTCAGATGGTTTGTACTCCCTATATTAACTTTCAACAACTTCATTATATGGTTGTAGGATCTATCAGTGTGAGTAGGTATAGTATCCTGAATCTCTCTATTGCGTTATGTTTCTTTAATGCTTAAGTTTCTAAGATCTTCTAAGTCATCAGGTTTTTCCAGGTCTTTCTCAACTTTAAAGGAATATACAACTATCTTATCAGATCCAAGACTCATATTGGACTGAAGCAATTGACCATCATCGACACATACTACCAGGCTTGATCTCATTTTGCAAATGTCAACATAAATCACTTCTCTAATTTTTTGGAGAACTGTGTTGAGCTCATGGTAGTTACTTGTAAAGGAGAAGTCCTTGCAAAATTGGTCTTGTAAGGTTTTCCAATAGTTTGTGTGTCTTCTGGTCTCCTCATGTATATACAAGGATTTTGGGACTGGACCCAATGAATGGAGAAATAATTGAACCCATAGGTGAGAGGGTACTTCTGCAACTTGCCATTGCTTTAATCAATGCTCAATATGCATTTTGGGGTCATATTGTCCATTGAATAGTTGTGCATCTTGAAAATATATATTCATCTCTTCTTTCAGTTGATCCCTACTTTGGAATCAACATCAGATGGAATTTTTTGTGTCCTCCCACTCCATAATGAAATCTTTATGAGTGTCCCACCATCTAGTGGGGGTATCTTGCAACACTAAGTCAAGAATGAAGATCCTTTGATATGTCGTTATTTTCTCTTCCATACTGGCAAGAAAACTATGTACCTCTGAGGTACCATCATATGTCAAATGTTCTCTGGCCTTAGTTCCAATACATATCGTTTCTCTTATAGTTTCGCATCCTCTTAAGAATCATTCATATGAACCCTACTGCCAACTGTCAACTGCTAATTATGAATCCTCGTCAGCATATTGTATGCTTCTCCAACTTACCGAGCCATCTGCAGTGGGATTTATATAATCTGGTCTCATGACTGCTATTATGGTGTATAATTGGTCAAGAGTATATGACTCCATATTTTGGTCCACTGGTCCAGTATATCTAGGCCCTAAACATGGATCTAAGGGTTGAACTAATTTTATCCCATCTGCTTCAAATTTCATGGTGTCTCTCTTTAGATCAATGATAGAATAATTTTCATATGACCAATCAATTTTGAGTAGAGAAGGGTAGGGATACTTATCTCCCATGATTTTTATTACCTCAAAATCGATTGTGTTTTTAACTCCTGCAACATCTATTTCCACATTTTCTAGCCTTCCTATTGGAAAAATGTAGTATTGGTTTACCATTCTCAACTGGATGGGGGAATATACTAACTGAGATTTTCCCAAAGCTTCCCATGTATGTTTGGGTAGGATGTTGACATCAGATCCCAAATCTATCATGAGATCCTTGATTTCAAAATCATGTAGTTGGGATTCTAACCTAAATTCTTTTAATGTTCGTACCTTTATTCTTTGTATTATCTAGGTATTCTTATCAGGGAGGTTGCTCCTTAATATGGCTTCTGGAATTCTCTCATTTCCTAGTATTAGGTACAAGGTGTTGTGAAAATTCTCCATAATTTGTTCATCTCCAAGGATATCAAAGAAAAATTGAAACCAGAGATTGATTACACTTTGAGACTGCTCAGGGTGTCTCCTTGGAATTGAAAAGTTTCTAGGTGTCGGTGGTGAGGTAGGGGATTGTGCAAGGTTAGGTTGAGAGGATAATTTAGGGGGATTATCCATTATCTCTGGAGTGGGGATACTCCTAAATATTTCTATTACATATTTGAAAAAAAAAAAATGTTTCACAGGGTCATACATATCAAACTTGGGAACAACTTACTAAATCTTGGGTTGACTGTATGCATCTGCCAGAATTTTTTCTTCTCCATGCATAATGATGTTGATAATAGGTAGTTTTCTCTTGATTCCCCTTTTTAGTTATGATATTATAATATTATCTCCTCCTTGATGAACCTTATCTTCCCATTTTGTGATCAGTTTTGGGAAGTCTTTGGTTGTGCGCCCATTATTTTTGCAATGAGGGCACCATGGCCACCTTAGGTGAGTGTAAAAACCCTAGTTGAATATATGCTTAGGGATTATTAAGTAAATATTTATTAGGTAATTAATTTTTCTAACATGTTATTAACTAAACGAAGATTGGTATAATGATATTAATTAAATATTTATTAATTAATTAAATGTTAGAATTTTGATTAATTAATTAATTACCTATTACATTCAATGACATGGGTATTAAATTTAAGAGGGTTAATAAATTTAATTGTTTAATTAAAGGATTATGTATATGGAGGGGATAATAAGCATTAAATGTAAGGATAATAAGAATTAATAATCGAATAAGACATTAACTAAGAGGATAAGACAATGAATATATGGATAAGGAAAGGAAGGAGGAGGAAAGGGTCGGTGAAGGGGGAATATGACGGGAGGAGGCTTACGGAAGAAGGAGGATTATTATTTTTTTTCAGGGTTTTCTTGGATTTTGGGGGGGTTCTGAGTTTGAGTTCTGCAGTCGGGGAAGGATCATTACAGGGGGCACTGGTTTGCTGGGGGTTTTGGGCATAGGGGCCAGGATATCCATATGGTATCCTGGATCTAGGAAGTCAGACAAGCTGCTCCTAGCTGGCAGGGAGGAACCACGGTTTGGGAAGAGTTGATCAGTTCATCAGGAAGCAGCAAGGCAATAGCAAGGCATCAGGGTAGCAAGGCAAAAGCAAGGCAGCAGGGAAGGGACAATCATATCGACATAAATTAGTATCAGAAGCAGGTAACTTGTTATGGAAGTGCTAAGTTTTCTTCTTTTTATGTTGTAGTTAAATGTTAATCTCTGCTGAATATTGCATATATGCTGGTGATTATATTATTTGTGTGATTGAAATGATTTATATCAAAATTAGTATTTACAGGAACTTCACATGGTATCAGAGAACTGGTTCAAAATATGGAACCAAGGGCCTACCTACCTACCTACCCACCCAGAATTTAAACACTTTTGTTTAGTTATGGTGAAACAACCAGAAACCCTTTAATTAGATAAATCTGGTCCAAGCTCCAACCACACCTAACCTGCAAGCCAAGTATACATTTTGATTTAGTATATACATAGATCTATATATCAACAATATGCCCAATTGAAATTAGTATAATTCTATACATATTGAAAACCACAAAAAAAAACTATACCATATAGTTAACGACTGTATCTTCACTTGTTTTGTTCTTGCCAATGTTAATTCCAAGAATGTCAGGACCTGCTTTTCCTCTAGGTTATGCTTCTCTGTTTCTGTAGGCAAAGCCTATTAATATCAGAAATTCTATTTCATCTTGCATCTTCTCTTTATATTGTTCTTCCAACTCCATTTCCATTTCTCGACATTTTTCTTGCAATAGTTGCAACTCGCTTGCAGTTGCCTCAGGAAGCCCCTCAACTTCTTTAAATTTAATCAGTGGATTCTGACATTGGGATTCAAACTCATCCACTTTCATATGTTCAAATAATGCTCTCTTGTTTGCTGCTTCAAGTTCCTCTTGTAGTGATTTCAGTTTTTCATTGAGCTTGCTGAGTTCCATTTTCCAAGATGAACATTTCGTTGTTGTCTTTTCTTCAATATGAGAACCATTAGGCATATTCGACACCACATTATTTTCATGCCAATGCTTACTTTCATTTTGTTTTGGGGAACTGCTACTGTGTTCAGAATCTTCCATCCATAATGATTCAACTCCCGTCGCTAGATCCTTTATGTTTTGAAGTTCTGTAGCAAAACCAACTTTATCAGTTTCCTTGGTAAAAGACAATCTCGTTTTTAAATTTGCACATTGTTCTTTAAAATTTTGTACAAAGTTGATGGCAAGCTCATTGAAAAATAAAGATAACAAAAAGCAAGCAGACTCAAACTATCCTCCACAACACAAAGGGAAAAAATGATTAATAAAATGTTAAAAACGTAAAAGCTATAGTAACAACACAATAAAGAAGATTCAACAAAACCTGCATAATTGAATCATTGCCTTCATGACACCAAAGTGCCAGAGTTCTATGGTTGCTTTATCAATTGTGAACCACAATGAGGGTTTGTGGTAAAACAAAATTTATGTTACCATGAATGAATGCAAAAGAAATTCAAGTGGATACTTTCAATCACATTTCATTCAATCATCTACCATATAAGGCACAAACATATTTACTTCCACATGGTACATAGGAGGAAAGAAAAAGGTGATTCTTAAATGGGCTACTGAAGATGAAATACAAAATAACCATAAACAATTAAAATGAATGAACTAGGTAGTTGAATGTGGTTTCTTCTCATCCATAACATGGATCTGATGCTCTACTATTATGCTGTACTAGTACATCAGCTACTATAGCGCACAAGTGACCTAGTATAAACTTAAGCCAGATCACATAATCAAATAAAATGCACTACATATCAAGCTACATAGCAAGGTTTTCCTCAAATAGAGACCCTTCAATCCGACTCCCTATCGTCACGCAGAAAACCCTGCAAACGCTTCTATTTTCTTGATCGTTTCTCAGCCCTCAATAAGTCACCTGTGAATATCACATTCAAAGTTAGGGAGGCTTCTGAGGATCCTTCCTCCATTACTTTTAAAAAGAAAAATAATATAATAAAAAAATCTGGAGTGTTGTAGAGCACAACTTTTACTCATGAGATTGCTTCAAGACCTGTGGTTAGTCGAACTCGTAACATATAATATGGAATTTCTATGAACTACCACGTGAGTCAGAGGACTAATTGCCAAGATCCTTCCTCCATTATGTTTTGATAAAAAAAAAATATACGAAAGTTAAATAATAGGAAGAGGAAACGAGACCTACGAGAGGCTGGAAGTGGATGGTTTGACTCCAAACATGGTGATCTACATGGTAACAAAATACAACATGAATAAAGTGGCAACTATGAATATGTTGAATGCCTGGTATGGAACCACAAGCCTGGCAACGCTGCCTGGAGCCTTTCTAGCAGACTTGTACCTCAACTGAACTTGAGTGATAGCCATCAGTTTCCTTTCATATCTAATGGGGATGTCCATACTGATGCTCACGGCCCTCATTCCCCGACTCCAACCACCTTCTTGTAGCACCTTCGAGAAGAAAATGAACATATGTGATAGCGCTTCCGCGGGGCAATTCGCATTTCTGTTTCTGTTTTTTTTTTTTTTCTCTCATTCATTGTCGTCGGTTCTGCCATAATAAGGCCCTCCAACATGGCCTTTGGGGTATATCAGTTTGAGAAGGAAGGATAAAAGGGGAAGAGATGCATGCAGAGCGACGAAACCACATGGAGGAGCTCACCGGGGGGTTATACTTTGCACAAGCGCCCAACATGTATATCGTACAACCACCTCCACTCTCCATAGATAAAAATGCCCAACCACAAACCAATATACAAGCCAACAACCCAGCGTGAGTGGGTAGCCTACCAACTCCCAACTACAAGTCAACATAAGAGCTCAACATAAGCACCAGAGCCATGCACCAAGCCATGGGGAGGAGCTGCAGGAGCCAAGATGCAAACCATACACTTAGAGCAGGAGAGGCTCAGGGTGCAATCGCAATTGCAAATGAAATACATGACGATTAGGGTTAGAGGTATTGAGATAAGTGCATTTAGGGTTTAGGGCACATGGGCCTCATGCGAGGACCCACGATGCCATATGGAATTTTATTTTTATTTTTTTTAATCTTAAGCAATATTTATTTTATTTAATTTGATATTTTATTGATTTATTTAAATTAACTTTTTAAATTATTCTTAAATTTAAATTTCAATGGTTTAAATCGTTAATTTTTTTATTAATTATTAACAAAAAAAAAACAATATAATATACATACATATATTTAAATTTATTAATTATTAACAAAAAAAAAAATAGAATATACATACCTATATTTAAATATATGCAGCAAATTAAAACTAACTATAGTAATTAATTAAAAGTAATTATGATTAATTAATTAAATTAAAATGTTAGAGAGTCCATGGGTTTTGAACCCAAGACCCCCCACCAAGCGAATCGCCTTAAGAAGAACACTAATGCCAACACGCCCTCATAAGTCTTTACAAATAAATTCTTATACTTAATTATATTAATGGTAACACGGTAGGGATTAGAGTGGTATTATTGTTAGGAAGATACAGTATGAAGATTAATACTAACTGGCTTATTACCTAACCTATTGATCCGGAGCCAACTAACAAAGTTGAATCATAATTAGTGAATGCACTGGAAATCAAGGTAAAGGCTTATTTAGCATTGTTGATCTTTGTATCCCAAGTATAAACTCCAATTGTCCAAACGTCAAGCTCACGAGACCATACACACAACTCATCGAGCCAAGCGCCAAGTCCCTCAACTCCATTCCACCAGTCAAAGTCAACGCTAAATCTCAATGCAGCATTCGACAACGCCAACACTAGGTGCCAGGGAAAAATCTCACGAGTCAAGCATCGGAGGATATTTAGTTAGCAAAAAGTTAAGAGGACTTAGACTAGGACAAGCGGGAAGGAGGTGACATACACACTAGGAGATTAAGCAAGACGAATTGGCAAGCATGGCGCAAGGCTAGCATAGCTACAGGGCAAGGGAACCAATAGTTTTTTTTTTAGGGCGAAGAAATCAAGCTTAGATGATTAATCCTAATCCTAACCTAGACAATCCCCTAAAGAAGTATTGTCTGTTTACAGACAAGTAAAGAAAACTTATGCCTAACCCTGTTTCTAGTTTGAGTAGCACCAATTTGAAATGTCCTTGAACTCACCCTGACAAATTTGGTTGATGTAGGTTAAAGCATACAGGATGGTCAGGACTCGAGGGAGTCAAGGCAAGGGAGCATCATCGAAAGCACTGCCAACACCACCAGCGCCACCACCACCATCGCCTGAACTAACTCTCATACTACGCTTGTTGGAGGCCATTAATGAGACTTTAAAGGGGAGACAACCAGTAGGGATTGAAGTGGAACCCCCACCATCTAGAATGGGTAATCCAGAAGAGTCATGGGATTCAGGGGGAGGACCTCCACTTGAAGACATCACGTGAGAATTGAAAAAGATCAAAATTCTAGAGTTTGTCAAGGGTCGCACCAGTGAACGCGCGGAAGCATGGTTGGAAGGCATGACAAGGTGTTTTACCTTAAGGGACTATGCGTCCAACTCAAAGGTGAAGATCGCAATTTTCCAGCTAAGAGACAACGCCTTAAACTGGTGGGGCAACCTGGAAAGACAACTGGACCTTACCCCAGACATAGTATCTTGGGAACTTTTCAAGGAGAGGTTCCGAAGGAAATATCTGCCAGCGTACTACGAGGAACAACAGGTAGGGGCATTTCATGCCTTAGTACATGGAAACAAAACTATAGAATAATATGAGATCATATTTATGGAATTGGTCAAATATGTTTCGTATATGGATAATGACCAACGACAGGCAGAGCGCTTCATCTATGGATTGAACCCTAAGATAAGATCTATGGTGCGGATGTGGAAATCATCCTCAGTAGCGGAAGCAGTGGAAAATGTGCGTTATGCAGAGGAACACATGAACTTAACCGGGGGTACAAGACCGACATTTCCACATCGTCCTAGATTCTTAGGGAAGGCCCCATAGACATTTCTTAGAGGAGGGGGCTCAAGGCCACCGCCATATGGTAACAGAGTCGCTCCAAGGACAGTAGCCGTAGGGATTTCAATGGCAGCAAGTGCAACATCTCGTTCATCGCCAACAACGCAGATAGGTCCACGACCATCTCAGGAAACAACTAGTAGGGGCAGGGGTTCCAGGGTGATGATGCATCCCCCCTCCTAAACTTGCAGGTCAGAAGGTCCATGTAAATAGGATCTTTCCCCTTACACTGGCCTGAAGAGCTTTCGAAAATTACTCTTTTATTTCCCTTTTGGGAAATCTTCACCCATAATCAACTTCAAGAATTCCCCCTTGTACTTTGGGAGATTGGACTTCACACTTTGGCAAATCCGTTGGTCGAGCGTATTATCCCTCAATCTCTGAAACCTAAAAATAGTCAACACTGACCCTTCCTCTTTCTCTTTCGAACTTTTCCTTATCGCAATTTCGGTGGTCGCAGTGTCAAGCAACTTGTTCCCGCGATTCCCGAAACCCGATTTTCCAAAATTCGGGTGCTCTCACAAGGTTGAATTTTCAATGCCACTTTACTTCTATCTGGACTTCGGACTTCGCAATATCGCAAATCCTAATGCAATGAATTCGGAACTTCACTCCATGAAACTCTGAAATGGTCAATGGAGTTTGACTTTGTGTCAATAGTGCGCCACATGTCCACCTCGCTGACTCCTCTAGCCCCACACCGTTCTCTTACCCTTCAAGACTTCGTGTTTCATGATATCGTGATTCCCGTTGCAAAGTTTACAGAACTTCCCCCTTCGAAATCCCAAAATAGGAATCTGCTTGCAAATCCAACAACCCTTGTGGCTTGGATCTACGGTCCTACTCCTCCTTAGCTTAGAACCTTTAGGAATACTCACGATAACTCCCTTTCCCCTCCGTGAAATCTAACGGCTCACAGAAATTCACAAATTCTCTACAGAGAATTCCAACCGTCCATTCTTTTCTCTGAGAACCTTTGCACAACTAACCAAGGTGTCTCTCACCATGGAACTCATTCTCCTGCGGTTCCTCATCACTACGCCCTCCTTTGGAACCTCAAAGTACTCGACCTTTTTCCTCCTTTTGGCTCCTTCAAAGGTTTGAATCCTTCTGAACTTTTTCTGATTCTGAGTCTTCCAGAAAACTCATGCTCACACTCCTTGCGGCAGACCTTCAAACACTTCCAAGTGTTGAACTTCTTCGACTCTGCGCACACCTGCAACAGCAGTCTCTCAATACTTCTCTCAGGCTCGAAACTCTGAGACTTTACTTGGCCCATGCACTCCTTTCACGGCTCTTGTGCCTAACTGCACTTCTATGGAAATGAGAACAAAATCTATCTCTCCTAATTTTTCAGAGACAAACCTCTGAACACCTTGTCGATGCACTCCTTGGGGACAATTCAACTGCACTCCTTGCAGGAACTCTTGCTCAGATAGAGAAACAATTGAAACTCGTTCCTTTTCCCTTTCCTCTCAGATTTCAAACATTCAACAAGAAATCATTCATACATAGCATAAAATCAAATGTATAGTAGGAAAGGTAAAATAACCATGAGCATAACATTCAATATACATACACAGAGAATATGTGAACACCATGAGTCTGAATCACAACTTTCTTGTATTAATTCAAAACTTCTGTACATGGAGTCTGCTACATAGCTCTCTCTCTATATGATTCTCTTCTATGCTCATAATAATCATACAATACACAATGAGGGTGTTTATATCTCGTTTCCCTCTTGCACTCTAAAACTAACTAATCTGACATTCAATTTTATCTACCTGCATTTACTACTATAAATTCCTTCTATCTACTAAGGACGAGAGCGAATTTCTCAAGGTTCGTTTACATTTTACAAGGGAACTCCTTCTTAATTATCTCATTTAATATTGGCTCATTAACTTCAAGACATTTTCAAAATTTGTGTTGGGTGCTTGTCCAGCTGTTTTTTGCCTCCACGCTGGCTCGCTTGAGATGCTCCTGCATCATACTCCCTAGCTTGAAACTTTTCATGGGCTCCTATCCATGAGCTCATGAACGGTCTGTCCATGTTTCTATATCTCTTCTTCGTTCTCCCAGCTGGCATCTTCAACTGGATGGCCTTTCCACTTGACCAAATATTCAAATTATTGCTTCTGTCTGGTCTTCTTTCTCACTCTTTTATCCAGGATGCACTCCATCTATGGATTTTATGCAACTGGCACATGCTTTGTCCACTAGACCTCTGGTTGTTCATTTCCTGTCCCTACTTCCTTAGCCTTATATGGGTAAAAATATAAGATATTGAATATTGGAGAAATTCTGATCCCATCGGGTAATTCAATCTCGTAAGCATTCGTCCCAAACTTCTTTAAGACCTTACATGGTCCAATTTTCTTCATCTTCAGCTTATTATATGTTCCTCTCGACAACCTTTCCTATCTCAAATGTGCCAGAATCAAATCACCAACCTCAAATTGAAGTTGTCTCCTGTGTTGATCTGCTCTACGCTTATATTCTTGGCTCGAACTCTGCAAACGCTCCTTCACCTGGCTGTGAAGTTCCTTCATCGCTTATGCGAATTCTTCTACACTAGCGCTCCTAGTCACATTCTGTTCTAAATCTCTCAACTCAAAAATTCCTCTCGGCCACATGCCATAGACAATATGAAATGGACTTTTCCCTGTGCTTCTATTAACTGGGTCGTTATAAGAAAATTTTTCCTATGGTAATATGTTGTCCCACTGGCTGTGGTGTTCTGTCACCAAGCTTCTCAACAAGTCTCCCAGACTTCTATTTACCACTTCTTTCTGTCCATCTGTCTGAGGATGATAAGCTAAACTAAATGACAAGCTAGTTCCCAGCTTCTTCCATAAGGTCTTCCAAAAGTGCCCTATGAATTTGGTGTCTCGATCCGAAACTATGCTCCTTGGTAAGCCATGAAGTCGAATGACTTCTTTGAAAATCAGGTTCGCAATGTGAGTTGCATCACTGGTCTTCTAACATGGAATTAAGTGTTCCATCCTGGAAAATCTATCCACCACCACAAATATTGAGCTAAAGCCTCTTTTTGTTCTTGGAAACCCCAATATGAAATCCATGTTGATTGCATCCCACGGCTTATCAGGTATTGGAAATGGTTGATAAAACCCTGCATTCTGTTTCCTTCCCTTCGAATGATGGAAAATTCTGCAGCTATCCATGAATCTCTTGATGTCTGCTCGCATTCCTGGCCAAAAATATGACTCATTCAACTTTTCAAACGTCTTGTCGTGACCAAAGTGCCCTGCCAATCCTCCACTGTGTTTCTCCTTTAGCAAATCCTCCCTCATGGAGAATTTCGGAATACACAGCTGATTACCTTTAAACAATAATACTTCCTGGATCATGTATTCTATCCATTGGCTTCTATCCCTGAGAATTGGATTCTCAGCTGCTTCATATGCCTCCTTAAAATCCTGATCACCTGCGTACATGTTCCTAAGATCATCAAAACCCAACGTTTTGACTCTGAACTCCTGCAATAGAAAACACTTCCTTCTCAAAGCATCAACAACTTTGTTAGCAGTACCCGAAATATGTTTAATCAAAAAAGTAAAATTTTTCATATACTCAACCCATTTTACATGTCTCTGATTCAACTTTTCCTGTTGATTCACAAACTGTAGTGCATGATTGTCACTGTATAAGACAAACTCCTTCGGTATCAAGTAATGCCTCCATTTCTTCAGTGCATGTATGATAGCCTAAAAATCCTTATCATAAGTGGAGTATTTCACTTTCTCTTCATTCATCTTCTCGCTGAAGTATGTTATTGGCCTGTCCTCTTGACTCAAGACTGCCCCTATTGCAAATCCACTTGCATCACATTTCACCTCAAATGTCTTTTGGAAATTCGGCAACACCAAAACGGTTGTTCCGTGATCTTCCTATTCAACAAATTAAAACTCTTCTCAGCCTCTTCTGTCCAATGAAAAGACTTGTGTCTCTTCTTCACTGTGTCCATCATCAGTGCACTAATTCCACTGAAATTCCTAATGAATTTTTGGTAGAAACTAGCCAATCCGTGAAAACTTCTCACCTCAAAAATATTCTTCGGCGATGGCCAATTCTTGATTACCTCCACCTTATCTGGATCCATCCTCAACTCATCTACAGAAATAACAAACCCCAAGTAAATGAGCTCCATCTTCATGAATGAGGACTTCTTCATGTTTATCAACAGCTTCTCCTGCTATAACCTCTGCATCACTGTAGCCAAATGTTTCAGATGCTCGACCACTGTTTCACTGAAAATCAGTATGTCATCCAAATACACAATGATGAACTCCCTTAGGACTTCGTTCATCAACCTCATAAAGGTACTCGACGAGTTTGTTAAGCCAAATGGCATAACAATCCATGCATACAACCCTTCGTTTGTTTTGAATGTTGTCTTCCACTCATCACCTTCTCTCATGCGGATTTGATGATAACCGCTTTTCAAATGAATCTTTGAAAAATACTTTGCTCCACTCAAGCAATCCATCAGATCATCCATCCTTGGCAATGGAAATCTGTACCTGATGGTTATCTTATCCATCACCCTCGAGTCAATACACATCCTCCAGCCTCCGTCTTTCTTCGGACTGAGTACTATTGGAACAACACATGGACTCAAGTTTTCTCTGACCAACCCTTTGTCTAACAAATTCTGGACTTACCTTTTAACCTCTTCATTCTCTTGCAGCATCATTCTATACGTGACTTTGTTTGGAAAACTAGCTCCTGGTATGAGATCAATATGATGACTCACACTTCTGATCGGTGGCAACGAACGAGGTAGTTCGTCCACTACTATGTCAGCGAACTCTTCCAATAGTTCCTGAACCTCTTCTGGTAAATTGTCTACCCTTGTGCTGGTCAAAAAAATCTTCGGTTTTCTGACCACAATGAACTACGATTATTCTTTCTTCTTAACCTCTGTAAGAAGTTCCTTCCCACTCATGAGAAGTACAATGTTTCTTACTTCCGGTTTCACCTCCTTATCCTTGATTGGAAGCAACATGTGAGTTCTCCCATTCTTCTCTAGGGTGTATGTGTTCATTCTCCCATCATGAATCACATTCCTGTCATATTTCCATGGTCTACCCAGCAATAGATGACAAACATCCATAGGAATAACATCACATAGTATCTTATCATTATATCCTCCTATCTTAAATTCAACTAAGAATTGTTTAGTGACAGTTACCTGATGTCCTTTTTGTAGCCACAAAACTTTATATGGGCTTGGATTATCAATCGTCTCCATCTCCAACTTTTCTACCATCTCCGTAGAAACAAGATTATCTATGCTACCACTATCCACACTGACCTTGCATACCCTATCCTTGGTCTTGCAAGCAGTCCAGAAAAGTCTGGTTCTTTTGACTGAACTCTCCACCTCCTTCTATGGTGTCAAAAGAACTTTTCGCAATCAACGATCTTCCTCCTTCAGCATATTCTGCCTCAACATCCTGCCTCTGTGCTTTGGTGATGTGAGTCTCTCCTCCGTATTTCCTTTTATCTAGACACTCGTAAGACTTGTGCCCATTATTTCCACATGTGAAGCATGTTATTACTCCACCTCTCCCTCTTCCTCTACCTCTAGTACAAGGAAAAGTATTATTGTCAGCATAATCTCCTCTCTGTTCAGTATGCTACCCTCTTTGCTCAGCATATTTCCCCCACTGTGAGGTTCCACCTCTCTTAGTTCGAGTCTGAGGTTTCTTCCAGTCCCACTTGGGCTTATGATATTTATCCTGGGCAACTGATTTGCCTCTGGGCTAACCTCTGCCTCGGCCTCTTTGACCCTACTTTCGACTCAAATTCTCTTTCGCTTTTAGAGCCATCTGATAAGCATATTCCACCGTTTGAATGGTTACCATGTTCATCTCATCCTGGATGTCGTATCTCAGGCCATTCATGTATCTAGAAAGTTTTTCATCATCGCTCTCCCGATGACTTGCCCTGATGTTCAGCGTGTAGAATTCTTCAGTGTATTCTTTCACTGTCATCAGCTTCTGTCTCAGGTTCTGCATTCTCTTGAAAAGAGTAAATTTATAATCTATGGGGATGAATTTCGCTTTCATCTTCACAATCATTCTGTCCCATCTTTTGATCTTCTACTTGCCTTTACAGTTTCTGTCAGCTTATAGTTCATCCCACCACAATGTTGCATGTCCCTTCAATCTTGTTACAGCATGCTTGAATTTCTTGTCCTCTTCGAAATCTTCATAGTCAAAGTATGTGTCCAGAGCTCTAATCTAGTCTAGAAGCTCCTCTGCATCTAGATTTCCCTCATAAACTGGAATGCCCATTTTCACTCTTGCACCCATTCTTACAATAGCTCTGATCAAACGTTCATTTGCAGCATCTTCAGCTGGAACTTCTTCTTCTTGTTCAACCTCAATTTCACTCTCGGAATCACTAAGATCCCCAGCACTGACTATGTGTCTTTGGGTTGTCTCCATGTCTTCGAGTCTAGCTCGTAGATCACGCATTTCTTTCTCCATGGTTGGATCAGTCATCTGCCTACCTCTTCTTCTCGGCATTTCCCTCTCCTCTGGTGGATCGGGTGTTTGTCTGTCCCTTCTCCTTGGCGGCATGGTGAATTCTCCTTTTCTCTGCTACAGAAAGAAAAGAACTTTTTTGTGCTCTGATACCAAAAATGATGACGCAACCCCCCTCCTAAACCCACAGGTTAGAAGGTCCATGTCAACAATATATTTCCCCTTACACTGGCCTAAAGAGCTTTCGAAAATGGCTCTTCTATTTCCCTTTCGGGAAATCTACACCCACAATCAACTTCAAGAATTCCCCCTTGTACTTCGGGAGATCGGACTTCGCACTTTTGTGAATCCATTGGTCGAGCGTATTATCCCTCAATCTCCAAAACCTGAAAAAAGTGAACACTGACCCTTCCTCTTTCTCTTTCGGACTTTTCCTTATCACGATTTTGGTAGTCGTGGTGTCAAGAAACTTGTTCCCGTGATTCCCAAAACCTGATTTTCCAAAATTCAGGCGCTCTCACAAGGTTGACTTTTCAACGCCACTTTACTTCTGTCGAGACTTCGGACTTCGCAATATTGTGAATCCTAATGCAATGAATTTGTAACTTCACTCCACGAAACTCTAAAACAGTCAACGGAGTTTGACTCTGTGTCAATAGTGTGCCACCTGTCCGCCTCGCTGACTCCTCTGGCCCCACACCATTCTCTTAGCCTTTGGGACTTCACGTTTCGTGATATCACGATTCCCGTTGCAAAGTTTACGAAACTTCCCCCTTCAAAATGTCAAAATAGGAATCCTCTTGCAAATCCAACGGCCCTTGTGACTTGGATCTACGGTCCTACTCCTCCTGAGCTTAGAACCTTTAGGAATACTCACGGTAACTCCCTTGCCCCTCCATGAGATCTAACGGCTCATATAAATTCGTGAATTCTCTACAGAGAATTCCGACCGTCCATTCTTTTCTATGAGAACCTTTGCACAACTAACCAAGGTGTCTCTCTCCACAGAACTCGTTCTCCTGTGGTTCCTCGTCACTATGCACTCCTTCAAAACCTCAAAGTACTCGACCTTTTTCCTCCTTTCGGCTCCTTCAAAGGTATGAATCCTTCTGAACTTTCTCCGATTCTGATTCTTCCAGAAAACTCCCGCTCGCACTCCTTGCAGTAGACCTTCAAACACTTCCAAGTGTTGAACTTCTTCGACTCTGCGCACACCTGCAGCAGCAATCTCTCAATACTTCACTCAGGTTCAAAACTTTGAGACTTTACTCAGCCTGTGTACTCCTTGCACGACTCTTGTGCCTAACTGCAATTCTATGGAAATGAGAACAAAAGCTATCTCTCATGAGCTTTCAGAAACAAACCTCTGAACACCTTATCGATGCACTCCTTGCGGACAATTCAACTGCACTCCTTGTAGGAACTCTTTCTCAGATAGAGAAACAATTGAAAGTCATTTATTTTCCCTTTCCTCTCAGATTTCAAACATTCAACAAGAAATCATTCATACATAGCATAAAAGCAAATGTACAGTAGGAAAAGTAAAATATTCATGAGCATAACATTCAATATACATACACAGAGAATATGTGAACACCATGAGTGTGAATCACATCTTTCTTGTATTAATTCAGAACTTCTGTACATGGAGTTTGCTACACAACTCTCTCTCTCTCTGCTTCTCTTCTATGATCATAATAATCATACAATACACAATGAGGGTGTCTATATCCCATTTCCCTCTTATGCTCTAAAATTGTCTAATCTAACATTCAATTCTATCTACCTACATTTACTACTATAAATGCCTTCTATCTACTAAGGATGAGAGTGAATTGCTCAAGGTCTGTATACATTTTAGAAGGGCGCTCCTTCTTAATTATCTCATTTAAGATTGGCGCATTAACTTCAAGACAATTTCAAAATTTGTGTTGGGTGCTTGTCCAGCTGTCTTTTGCCTCCACGCTGGCTCGCTTGAGATGCTCCTGCATCACAAGGGAAGGAACTCATTTCAGAGATAGTCACATAACAGTGCACAGGTTCAATCTCGTGTTACCTGTTGGGGGTACGGAGGACCCCATTACCAGCATGACTGCCCAAAGTTACAATCAGGGTTTGTGCATAGAGAAGGAAAGGCACCGATGGGGAGATCAAGTAGCAGCCACCATATTTACGCAGCGGTTAATAATCACCAGGCCGAACAACAATCCAGGGTGGTGGAGTCGTCAGGTACGCTAAATCATATCAACGTTAAGATTTTATTTGATTCTAGTGCTACAAATAATTTCATTTCACCATCTGCATTAAAAAAGAGTGGGTTGGTAGCCTACGAGAACGATGAATTTAAACAAGTCGAGGTGGCTTCGGGGGAAAAACAAGTGGTAGGACCTAGTGTTGATAATTGTATAGTAGACCTGGGAGTGTGCACTACCAGGTTGAAGGTATACGTCACTACTCTCAGAGCGTATGACCTGATCATTAGAATGGATTGGTTAGCAGATCACCGAGCCATGGTATATTGTTTCACAAAGAGGGTGCTTTGTGTCAACGACGAAGGAAGGTTAGTAGAGATCAGGGTGTATGGAGAAAAGTGTCGTTATGCTTTATATCAACTATGAAGGTTAAGCGATGCTTGATACAAGGGTGTCGATTGTATGTAGTGGAAGCAGTGAACGAAAGGAAGGGACCCTCCTTGGATAAGTACCCAGTATTGTCAGAATTTAAGGATGTTTTTCTGAACGAGTTACCAGGGTTACCTCCTGAGAGGGAGCTTGATTTTACTATTGAGCTAAAAATTGGTGCAAAACCAATTTCCAAAACTCTGTATCGGATGACAACGCCAGAACTTTGTGAGTTGCAAATGCAGTTGAAAGAGTTACTAGACTTAGGGCTACTAAGGCCCAGTGTTTCACCCTGGGGTGCACCTGTAATTTTTGTAAAGAAGAAGGATGGATCCTTACGACTATGTATAGACTATAGGGACTTGAACCGTGCTACAATGAAAAATAGGTACCCAATGCCACGAATAGATGACCTTTTCAATCAGATGAAAGGAGCAGCGGTATTCTCAAAGATCGATTTATGATTAGGGTATCATCAGTTAAGGATTAAGGAAGGTGATATCCTAAAAACTGCCTTCCGAACTCGGTTTGGAAATTACGAGTTCGTCGTCGTACCTTTCGGATTGACCAATGCACTTGCAGTATTCATGAGCCTCATGAACGGCGTATTCCATAAGTACTTAGATTAATTTGTACAAGTCTTTCTAGATGACATCCTCATCTATTCCAAGAATGAAAGAGAACATGAGGAACACTTGCGAATAGTGTTGTCATGCCTTAGAGAGAACAAATTGTATGGGAAGTGTTCCTTCTTCCAGAAAGAGATTCACTATTTAGGTCATATCATTTTCGACGAAGGAATCTCTGTGGACCCAGAAAAAGTAAAGGCCATTATGGAGTGGCCAGTGCTGAAAAATGCCCATGAGGTGAGAAGCTTCATGGGGCTAGCAGGTTATTACCGGAGATTTGTGGAAGGATTCTCAAAAATAGAAAAACCCATCACCACTTTGCAATGCAAGGGGGTCAGGTATGAATGGACAGAAGAATGTGATAGTGCATTCATTGAGCTTAAGAGGTTACTAACCAGTGCACCAATTCTATGAGTGTCGGATATGGAAAAGGACTTCATAGTCTGCATGGATGCCTCCGAAGCAAGGGTTGGGGGTCGTGCCAATGCAGGATGGAGGAGTGATAGCCTATGCATCAAGTAAGTTGAAGAAACACGAAGATTTATACGCGACTCATGATTTAGAGTTGGCAGCTGTAATGCTAGCTCTGAAAATTTGGAGGCACTATCTTGTGGGGCGAAACTTTGAGCTCAAAACAGACCATCAAAGTTTAAAACATCTCTTCACTCAAAGAGGTATGAATTCTAGGCAAAGGCGATGGAGTGAGTTTATGAGTGAGTACGACTTTGGTATTTAGTACATCAAGGGAAAGGAAAATGTGGTCGAAGATGCCTTGAGTAGGAGATCATGTATCTTCTCCTCGGTAACCTTAAAGGTCAATCTGAGGGAACATGTGTTGGCACAACTCCAACGAGACAGTTGGTATTTAAAGGTTACTTCAAACCTCCAGAGCAGGAGGTAGTTAGATCCAAAGTATGAAGTATATAGTTTGGAAACATATGGACTATTAAGATATCAAGGAAGGATGCACATCCCTGAGAATAGGGATATTTGAAGCATCATACTGAAGGAAGCCCATAGAGCACTTTATTGTGGGCATCCAGGTGTGAAGAAGATGTACGCAGATATGAGGAAGCTCTTCTTCTGGGTAGGCATGAAGCGTAGTCCATTTCGTCACCAAGTGTATAGAGTGTCAACAAGTGAAAGTCGACCACCATCACTCGACAGGCCTCCTACAACCACATGATGTTCCTATGTCCAAGTGGGAAGTCATCTCTATGGATTTTGTTGTGGGGTTTCCGCTCACATCTCATAGACACAATGCCATTCTTGTGATAGTGGATAAGTTAACCAAGAGTGCTCATTTTATTTTGGTTAGAGACACTTACAATGTCACTGATGTGGCACATGTGTTTGTAAGCAAGGTTATCCATTTGCACGGGATACCTAAGAAGATCATTTCAGATAGGGACTCAAGATTCACTTCTAGGTTTTAGACAAGTCTGCAGTCAACGTTGGGGACTCAGTTGAAGTTAAGCACAACTTATCATCCTGAAACAGATGGGAAAAATGAGAGAGTAAATCAAGTCATGGAAGACATGCTTGGGATGTATGTAATGGATAATCAAACCCAGTAGGAGAAGTACCTACCTTTGGTAGAGTTTTCCTATAATAACAGTTTTCATAGCTCCATCGGAATGCCACCCTACGAAGCTTTGTATGGGAGGCCATGCAGAATACCATTGAGTTGGGATAGACTAGAATACTGAGTAACAGTTGGGCCAGAATTGATTCAGGAGATGGAAGAATAGGTGATTCAGATTAGGCAGAGACTAAAGGAAGCAAAGGATAGGTAGAAAAGCTATGTGGATACACACCAGACCGACTGAAGTTATGAAGTGGGAGACCAGGTTTTCATTCATATCAGGCCTAATAATAGTACCATACGGTTCGGGAAGGGGATAAAGTTGTCACCTCGATTTATAGGACCATTCAGAATACAAGAGAAAATTGGACCCGTTGCATATCGTCTTGTACTGCCACCCCACTTGCATAAAACTCATAATGTATTTCATGTATCGGTTTTATGTCATTATGTTGTTGATGAATCACATAAACTAAATTGGAAGGAATTGCAGGTATTGGACATGGGAACCCTCACGATAGAACCATTACACATATTGGACCGTAGAGTCCGACAACTCAGGAACCGTATGGTAGACCAAGTTAAGGTCCAGTGGGACAAGTATAGTCCAGGATATGCTACTTGGGAAGACGCCGAGACACTACGACGAGACTATCCCTCACTTGTTTGACCACCTCAAGAATATGTTTCTAGAAGGTTGGATGTATGCAACACCACCTTTTGACTTAGACAGCTAGGATTACTTGAGGCCTATATACTTTATTTTCTAGTCACAATGAAACTATTAAGTGGTACACTTAAACTTTAAATGTATGAACTTTTATGAATGATTAAATGTTATTGATGATGTATGTATGTAATGCGATCTATTATGTGAATGTAAATTTTATGAATGTTTAAATGTTATTGATGATGATGCATATGATGCAACATATTGTAAGAATGTGAATTTAATGAATGTTTAAATGCTATTAGGATGATGTTGGATATGATGCAATCTATTTTGGGTAAATGATAATCTTATGAATGGGTGTCAAAATTGAATTATGGGATATTATGAGATCTATTTCTAACTGGAAAACTTTGATGTTAAATTATCGGTACAGGGATACCAAATTGAAATGTTGATAGTATGCAATTACATGATGATAATGCATAGAAATGTATGAGTTTGTGTTACAGACTAATCTGCAGGTTATGGGTTATGAAAGAGCCAAGGGATAAAGATGATTAAAGTGGATATCATGACCCCTAGCCAAGAAACATTATGGTATGAATATTGTATGTGGAATTTATATTGGTTTGGATGCATTTCTATGATATGTGGACCAGTGCAGGATTTCAGGTGTGTTGGAGATATGGCTATAACAGAATACTGACGCAGATGGTTAAGGTTGTCATTGATGGCAATCGGTTATGGAGCAGTCAAGGATGTCAACACGCACACGACTGCTGGAACACAAATGCTGGAACACGAATGCTGGAACACAGGTGCTGAAACACGAATGCTGGAACACAGATGCTGGAACACGAATGCTGGAACACGAATGCTGGAACACGAATGCTGGAACA
>ML802353.1:433845-452377 GCA_009831015.1 Picea engelmannii
CAAGCGTTGTGGACAACACTTGTCTCAAGGGGAGGGGCATGTTAAGCCCTAATACTGGCTCATTACCCCTTAATTGGGGCATATTAGATTAGTAATGCTATTTTATTTATGTCGGCTTTAGGCCATTATTTGTAATTTAGATTAGTAATGTTATTTTAATTATGTCGGATTTAGGCCATTATTTGTAATTATTCCTCCTAATCTCCTATATATACCAAGGAGACATTTTCATTTTGAATCATCTGGTACTGGAACATTTAAGTGGGGTAACAGGAGGTTTCCCCCTCGAAGAGGCTTATTATCTGAAATTATCTCTTTTTCAAGGCGTTGAGTACTTTTCCTGAGGTTTTTCTATGGTATATTGAGGTTTGGTTCTTAACAAGATGTCATACATAATGACACCAACCCATAACTTCAACAACTCATCAATGAGAGGCTCAATATATAGGTTGATATCTTTAACCTGGTACCTACCTGATTGGTTCAACCTACTGCATGATTAATTATACTTATCTAGATGTCGTGATATATAAAAAAAATAATTACCATGCACGAAACAAAGAAATGAAATATTTTGTCATGCTTTAAAGCAAATAAAAGATAATTAAAAACCTCGAACAATCATTGCCAACATTTTGTTCTCTCTCTTTATCATCATCCAAGGAGGAAGGTTATTGTTTATAACAAAAACAGGCCACACTAAGTACGTAGAACAAAGCTCTCCAAATGGATTGACACCATCATCTACCAACGAAAGTCTAACATTACGAGGTTCTTCTTTAAAAATTGGTCACTTTTCTTCGATGTAGTTCAATGCAGAACCATCTACAGGCATTTGAAGAACATCCTCTCAACTTTTTTTCTTTGCATGTAAATCCATAAACTGTACTATACTTTGGCACCTGAACAACCGCTCGAAACGTGGAATTATTGGAATATAACGAAGAACTTTGCGAGACACCTTCTTTGATGCTTTATCAGTTATATATCTACTTATTTGACATTGTGTGAATTCATTTTCTAATTCATATTGTCCATAATATATGATATTATCATTAGGACATGCATCAATAGCCTGATAGTCCATTCCAATTTCTTTCATAATCACGGATATTTCTTGATATGTGTGTGGCAAAATATTCAACGTAAGTAATAGAACATCACCTAACAATATACAAAATTCTAAATAATAAGTCAATGTAAACAATATTCATCATCAATATATCATCCAATATACTAATTTACAAATTAGAAAACAATAGCAATATAGGAAAAAATTGAACCTTTTAAGTATTTGTGAACATGAAGGCATAAATAATTAACAAATTAAATACCTTAGTATCTGTGTGAGACATTTGTTTGATAAACCATTCAAAACCTTCAGGTTCACCAACAACAATATATCAGATAAAAGATTTGTTGTTGAGCCTTCATAAAGAGGTTGACGTGACTTCTCAAGTAGAGGATCAACATCATGACTATCATCCTGGTTGTCCTCATCCATGGGAGAAAATGTGTCTTGGATCAATCTATGTATCTCATCTTCCTAATTTGAATAACTAACGTTATCTCCATCCATATCATAATTAATAACTTGATCAACAACTTCAATATTTTGATCTCGAAGTTCATCTCCATGTAAAGTAGTATTTCTGCTAGTACTTGGCAAATAACTCTCTGGAGGTCGACACTTTGGGGCGATCATCTATATATTTAAAAACAACATAGAAAAGTTAGTGTTTATAGAAAATATAAAAATCCTGATAAGAAATATAATTACTAAAATTCATGACATATTGATTATTACAGAGAACACATTAAATATTGAATCCTCTTACCAAGGGACGATATTCATAACCCCCTTCGATGTGCCCCTTCTCCCTACAATGTTTTTGGGTTGTTGTTATTAAAAGTCTTCTATTTTGCAAGCCTTTGCAATCATAGCAAGGGCAATAACATTTTCCATCACCCCTCGCCTCTAATGCTTCTCTTAACCGAGCAAGCTTCCTGTCATTTTCGTTCATTGTCACAAATCCTTGTCCTGACAAGTAATTGTCTTACCTACACCATACAAAACATTAAGTTGTCAATTTTTTATATTTTGGCTAATCCTTTCGATTATGATATGTTTATTTGTAGTGACCTACATCTTTATAATAAGGTCAATATATTTATAATAAGGTGATCATATGTGTAGAGGATCAACATCATGATGACATAGATAACATCTTTATAATAAGTTCATATATGTACAAATGTTTTCTTTATATAATAACGACATATATACCTAACATAAGTTTAGGGTTAGTGTTTATGTATCATATCAGTCCCTGCTAAAGAAGGGAATATAGCACTTTCTCCACCATCCATATGTACACACCCGATCACGTCAACCACAACATTTAGCCTCGGGTTTTGTTTTTCATGCTTAAATAATGGCAATTCTCGTACTTTGTTTTGCAAAATGTACAGACCCCATCACGTCAACCATAATATTTAGTCTTGGGTTTTGTTTTGCATGCTTAAATAATGGATGATCTTTTGTACATTAATAATTATCTATAATATCAACAGGCTATCTTGTCACTAATTCCAACCTACCCAGTATTTATTACAATATGTTGAGGATAGCAAAGAATTTATGCGGGAGAGGGAAATGTTATTAATATTTCTCTTAATTTGTATGCAGAAAAGGGAAATTTTATTAATATTTCTCTTAATTTATATGCGGAAGAGGGAAATGTTGAAGATAGAAAAGAATTTATGCGGAAGAGGGAAATGTTGCAATATATTGATTGCAGCTATTACCCTTGTTGTTATAAACATGAGTTTCCTCCCTATCTTATATATACCATAACTTATCATTTATCAATATGACAATAGACTTCAATATTTTATTCATGGAGATTTCTTCCTTCATTTAATTGAATTAGTAAGTGCTAGTTGCCAACCATTAGGTGTGAAAGTATCCCAACCTTTATTGTCACTGTTATATTATTTTCAATTTATGCAAGTGTGATCCCTTTTGGGTACTAGGGATGTAACAAGTGGTATCAAAGCTTCAATCAAGATTTGTTGGTGTTTTTTTGTCAGGTCTTAAAAATTAAAAGAGAGAAGAAAATGACAATCAATTACTGTCATTTCACCGATCAGGTTTGAGTTTCAAGAGCAACTCCATATCTTTATCAATGAAAAGAGAGAGAGATTATAGCTACAATTGAAGGGAAAAGGGTATGTGGATTCCATAAAACTAGAATATTATGGAATCCACATACCCTTTTCCATAGAATATACTAACTAGATCCAAAAACCAAAGACATGAAATATGGTACTACACATATTATAATATATTATCAAGGAAAAAACAAGCTAAATGAAATTTGGAGATTTGAAAAAAAAATTACAAGTTAAATGAGTACATCAATAAAAAATAACATACTAACATTGCAAGTTCAAAATCCGAGCTATGTAGATCGAGAATTGGATTTGTTCAACCAGTGGGTGACGAAAAAAATAAAAAGCTCAAACAAAATCCAAGAACAATGTCGCAACTATAGAAATTGTGTCACAAAGTCTCTCAAAGTCACGTATATATAGATAAAATAGTCAACTAGTCGTTAACACCGACCAATGAGATAGGCAAAATTTGCATCGCTATTGCCACAAAAGTTAGTCTCTATAGCAACGCAAATCCAGACTAGATTTAAATAAGATTTTCATTGATATTGCAATGAACTTTCATGAAAACATCGAAGAAAATCCCGCCCTTTTAAAAAAAAATATGAAACTAGTTGAAGCGTGGAAACTTTTCGTGGAATAATCTGCCCATATTTAGTATTGTAGTCTGGCAAAGGGGCCCTCCAGTGCTTCACTTGTACACCTAGAGTTGTCTCAATTAAGAAGTAACTTCCAGGAGCACTAACATAATCATATCATAAACATCATCAAGAAAAAAACACCAAACTGATCTCAAGACTATAAATTCAGAGTGTTCTTCATTAACACAAGATGTCATAGTAGTCCATTTCTTGAAGTATTTATACCAGAAGTTTGTAACTGAAAATACTAAAAAGACTCCTAATATGAGGATGGTATCCAAAAAATATACTAGGAATGTCGAATCCCTCCTTCAGATCCACAAAATAAGAACAAATCCCAAGAAAATCTAAAACTGTCCATAATTTTCTACTAAAACAACGTATTTTCTGCTGAAGTGGCCCTATTTGACTAGTGGTTACCAGACACCTAGAAATCTCAAATCTTGAACCTGATAGATATTCATCCATCCTTGTAAATCAAGGATTATGAAAGATCTCTTTGATTTCTCCCAGTTGTCCTAGAAGTACATGAACCTTGGAGCAATTACGGGATTTAGTCAAATCCTGTAATTTCTGATAAATTTTTAATTTTAATGCTGAAAATTCAAAAATTCAATTCTTAAGCTAAGTAATGATAAATGTACCTTGCATAGTTTGTTTTATGGAAAATATGGAATAAAATGAAGGAAAAATGGATGGTTTTGGAGACAAAAGTATGATTTGTGAAGTGAAAATAAGCATAAAATGGTACCTAACATCTCCCCCAAGAGGAAGACTTTGCATGTCCTCATGCACAAAAAATGTTCTTGAACTCCTGTCAATATTCTTCTACCACCTCTGCTGCATGCAATAATGTATCCACATTAGCTTGAGTTGTATGAAGAAATTTTAACCTCTTATATTTTTCCTTGTATGCTTGTTTTTCCTGAAGCCATTTGTATGCTTGTTCGAAGATCAATTTGTTTCTCTTTTGACGCTTTTTTTACTTCTTCTTTAGTTTTTCACTTTCCTCGTCTAGTAGATATGTTAATAATTCCAAGTTTCATATTTGTATTTGAATGAAGGTCTAGGTAGCTTTCAAAGTATCAAATTGAGATTTCAAGTTGATAAACCAAATATGAAATGAATCCAAGCATCATTTGATATCATTGCGAGAGAGATGAATATAAATAATCTTGCGATGAATTTTCTATACTATCGAAGAAAAACGTTCGTCAATAGTATAGCTAATTCGTCACAAGAATATCGTGTCTAATTTGAATGGTTAATTACATGGTTTGCAAGGACTGTAGGGCTTATATTATGGTCTAATGTAGTGTAGTCTATAAGAACAATCTCTATGCCAAACCTCAAAATAGATAGTACCATATCTTGTTCATAAGACAAATATTCTTGGTATGTTTCCTTTGTGGATATGGTGGCTCAAGCCCTGGGTACAAATGATGCCTTACAATGAAATGTAATAATTTTACTATTGAATTATGATAGTGTTATGTCACCCATGGTTAAGGAAAGAACTTAAGGTTCTTAGGTCCTATTTGAATCTTCTTAAAAATGATATTTGTTACATAGTCATTGAAAAAAGAAAAAAGACTTATGTAGCGGATATTAATTTGGTCTTTGTGTGGGACATTTTATGCCATTAGGAACAAGGATCGAGGAACAAAAATTGTATGAGGACTAGACATCGACAACAATGACCTGCGAATGGGGCCAAATTTAAAATTTTGAAGTCAAGTAAAATACAGAAGCATTACCTACAACAAAATGTAAACTTAAAGCTCATACCAAAATTTACTTGAAAATAATGAAAAACAAGAAGTGTACTAGCTTGGCAAAGGGGGCCCTCCAGTGCTTAACCTGTACACCTAGAGTTGTCTCAGTTAAGAAGGAACTTCCATCATCATTAACATAATCATCTCATAAACATCATCAAGAAAAAAACACCAAACTGATCTCAAGACTGAAAATTTTGAGTGTTCTTCATTAATATAAGATGTCATACTAGTCCATTTCTTGAGGTATTTATACAAGAAGTTTGTAACTGAAAAAACTAAAAAGACTCCTAATATGAGGATGAGATCCAAAAAACATATTAATAAGGTTGAATCCTTCCTCCAGATCCACAAAATATGCACAAATCCCAAGAAAATCTAAAACTATCCATAATTTTCTGCTAAAATAGGGTATTTTCTGGTGAAGTGGCACTATATGACCAGCGTTGACCAAACACCTAGAAAGATCATATCTCAAACCTAATAGATATTCATCCATCCTTGTACATCAAACATCATGAAACATGTCTCTGATTTCTCCCAGCTATCCTGGAAGTACACGAATCTTGGAGCACTTACGGGATTTAGTCAAATCTTGTAATTTCTGATAAATTTTTAATTTTAATGCTGAAAATTCAAAAATTCAATTCTTAAGCTAAGGAATGATAAATGTACCTTGCATAGGTTGCTTTATGGAAAATATGGAATAAAATGAAGGCAAAATGGATGGTTTTGGAGACAAAAGTGTGATTTGTGAAGTGAAAATAAGCATAAAATGGTACCCAACATCTCCCCCAAGAGGAAGACTTTGCATGTCCTCTTGCACAAAAAATGTTCTTGAACTCCTGTCCATAGTCTTCTACCACCTATGTTGCATGCAATAATGTATCCACATTGGCTTCAAATGTATGAATAACTTTTAACCTCTTATATTTTTCCTCGTATGCTTGCTTTTGCTGAAGCCATTTGTATGCTTGTTCGAAGATCAGTTTGTTTCGCTTTTGAAGCTTCTTTTATTTATTCTTTAGTTTTTCATTTTCCTGGTCTAGTAGATATGTTAATCATTCCAAGTTTCATATTTGTATTTGACTGAACGTCCAGGTAGCTTGCAAAGTATCAAATTGAGATTTCAAATTGATAAACCAAATATCAAATGAATCCAAGCATCATTTGATATCGTCGCAAGAGAGACAAATATAAATAATATTGCGACGAATTTGATATACTATCAACGAAAAAAGTTCATCGATAGTATAGCTAATTCGTTGCAAGAATATTGTGTCTAATTTGAATGGTTAATTACATGGTTTTCAAGGAGTGTAGGGCTTATATTATGGTGCAATGTAGTGTAGTCTATAAGAACAATCTTTATGCGAAACCTCAAAATGGATAGTACCATATCTTGTTCATAAGAAAATTATTCTTGGTATGTTTCCTTTGTGGATATGGTGGCTCAAGCCCTCAGTACACATGATGCCTTACAATGAAATATAAAAATTTTACTATTGAATTATGATAGTGTTATGTCACCCATGGTTAAGGAAATAACTTAAGGTTCTTAGGTCCTATTTGAATCTTCTTAGAATTGAGATTCATTACATAGTCGTTGAAAAACAACAAAATACTTATGTAGTGGATATTAATTTGGTCTTTGTGTGGGACATTTTATGCCATTACGAACAAGGAATAAGGAACAAAAATTGTATGAGGACTAGACACTGGCAACAGTGACCTGCGAATGGGGCCAACGTTGAAATTTTGAAATCAAGTAAAAAACAACAGAAATACCTACAGCAAAATGTAAAATTAAATCTCATGCCAAAATTTACTTGAAAAGAATGAAAAAGGAGAAGTGTACTAGCTTGGCAAAGGGGGCCCTCCAGTGCTTCACTTGTACACCTAGAGTTTTCTCTGTTAAGAAGGAACTTCCAGCATTGTTCACATAATCATCTCATAAACATCATCAAGAACAAAACACCAAACTGATCTCAAGACTGAAAATTTAGAGTGTTCTTCATTAATATAAGATGTCATACTAGTCCATTTCTTGAAGTATTTATATAAGAAGTTTGTAAGTGAAAATACTAAAAAGACTCCTAATATGAGGATGAGATCCACAAAATATACTAAGAATGTTTAATCCCTCCTTCAGATCCACAAAATATGCACAAATCCCAAGAAAATCTAAAACTGTCCATAATTTTCTGCTAAAACAGGGTATTTTTTGTTGAAGTGGCCATGTTTGACAAGCATTGACCACACACCTAGAAAGCTCAGATCTCGAACCTGATAGATATTTATCCATACTTGTACATCAAATATCATGAAACATGTCTCTTATTTCTCCCATCTATTCTGGAAGTACACGAACCTTGGAGCAATTACGGGATATAGTCAAATCCTATAATTTCTAATAAATTTTTAATTTTAATGCTGAAATTCAAAAATTCAATTCTTAAGATAAGGAATGATAAATGTACCTTGCATAGGTTGTTTTAAGGAAAATATGGAATAAAATGAAGGCAAAATGGATGGTTTTGGAGACAAAAGTATGATTTGTGAAGTGAAAATAAGCATAAAAGGGTACCCAACATCTCCCCCAAGAGGAAGACTTTGCATGTCCTCATGCACAAAAAATGTTCTTGAACTCCTGTCAATAGTCTCCTTCCACCTCTGTTGCATGCAATAGTGTATGCACATTGGCTTGAGATGTATGAAGAAATTTTAACCTCTTATATTTTTCCTTGTATTCTTGATTTTCCTAAAGCCATTTGTATGCTTGTTCAAAGACCAGTTTGTTTCTCTTTTGAAGCTTCTTTTACTTCTTCTTTAGTTTTTCATTTTCCTCGTCTCGTAGATATGTTAATGATTCCAAATTTCATATTTGTATTTGACTGAAGGTCCAACTAGCCTGAAAAGTATCAAATTGAGATTTCAAGTCGATAAGCCAAATATGAAATGAATCCAAGCATCATTTGATATCGTCGCAAGAGAGACAAATATAAATAATCTTGCGGTGAATTTTCTATACTATCAAAGAAAAAAGTTCTTCGATAGTATAGCTAATTCATTGCAATAATATTGTGTCAAATTTGAATGGTTAATTACATGGTTTGAAAGGAGTGTAGGGATTATATTATGGTACAATGTAGTGTAGTCTATAAGAACAATCTCTATGCCAAACCTCAAAATGGATAGTACCATATCTTAGACAAATATTCTTGGTATGTTTCCTTTGTGGATATGGTGGCTCAAGCCCTTGGTACACATGATGCCTTACTATGAAATGTAACAATTTTACTATTGAATTATGATAGTGTTATGTCACCCATGGTTAAGGAAAGAACTTAAGGTTCTTAGGTCCTATTTGAATCTTCTTAGAATTGAGATTCGTTACATAGTCATTCAAGAAAGACAAAAGACTTATGTAGTGGATATTAATTTGGTCTTTGTGTGGGACATTTTATGCCATTAAGAATAAGGAATGAGAAACAAAAATTGTACGAGGACTAGACACCGACAACAACGACCTAGGAATGGGGCCAACGTTGAAATTTTGAAATCAAGTAAAACAAAGTAGTATTACCTACAACAAAATGTAAACTTAAAGCTCATACAAAAATTTACTTGAAAAGAATAAAAATGGAGAAGTGTACTAGCTTGGCAAAGGGAGGCCTCCCGTGCTTCACTTGTACACCTAGAGTTGTCTCAGTTAAGAAGGAACTTCCAGTAGCATTCACATAATCATATCATAAATATCATCAATAACAAAACACCAAACTGGTCTCAAGACTGAAAATTTAGAGTGTTCTTCATTAACATAAGATGTCATACTAGTCCATTTCTTGAAGTATTTATACAAGAAGTTTGTAACTAAAAATACTAAAAATACTCCTAATATGAGGATGAGATCCAAAAAATATACTAATAAGTTCGAATCCCTCCTTCATATCCACAAAATATGCACAAATCCCAAGAAAATCTAAAACTGTCCATAATTTTCTGCTAAAACGGGGTATTTTCTCTTGAAGCGGCCCTGTTTGACCAACGTTGACTAGACACCTAAAAAGCTCAGATATTGAACCTGATAGATATTCATCCACCCTTGTACATCAAGGATCATGACACATGTCTCTGATTTCGCCCAGTTGTCCTGAAAGTACGCGAACCTTGGAGCAATTACGGGATTTAGTCAAATCCTGTAATTTCTGATAAATTTTTAATGTTAATGCTAAAAATTCTAAAATTCAATTCTTAAGCTAAGGAATGATAAATGTACCTTGCATAGGTTGTTTTATGGAAAATATGGAATAAAATGAAGGGAAAATGGATTTTTTTGGAGACAAAAGTATGATTTGTGAAGTGAAAATAAGCATAAAATGGTACCCAACATCTCCCCCAAGAGGAAGACTTTGCATGTCCTCATGCACAAAAAATGTTCTTGAACTCTTGTCAATAGTCTTCTACCACCTCTGTTGCCTACAATAATATATCCACATTGTCTTGAGTTGTATGAAGAACTTTTAACCTCTTATACTTTTCCTTGTATGCTTGCTTTTGTTGAAGCCATTTGTATGTTTGTTCGAAGATCAGTTTGTTTCACTTTTGAAGCTTCTTTTACATATTCTTTAGTTTTTCATTTTCCTCATGAGTTGTATGGATTTGAGTTAAATAAAAACCTTAATGGTGGTGCAGTAACCAACTAAGCCAAGAGGTGAACATTTTTTAGGATCATAGAAACTAGGTATTAAGAGTTAGGGGAAATAGGTGTTAGAGGTTAATGATTATAAGTATAAGCAATTATATTTAGGATTTATAGGTTAGAGATGTTATGATTTAGAGTATTTAGGGATGAAGTATTATAAGTCTTATATATGTTAGTGGTTCAACATTATAGGGGGCATGGTATTAGGAGGTACAAAGGTTATAAATGTTAGGAGTTATAGGGATTATATAGGTTAGGGGTTACAAGAACTAATGGATAGATGGGTTAGGGGTACTAAAGATCTTAGGGTTTTAAGGTAGTAGTAGTTAAGGGTGAGGTTAATACCTCCTGTAGCTACCATAATATCAATAGTTAGGGATTGAGTATTATGGATCTTATAAATGTTAGTAGTTTGACGATGCTATGGTATTAGGAGTTATAATGATTATAATCATTAGGAGTTATATGGATTATATATGTGAGAGGTTACAAAAGTTGTTTGACGATGCTATGGTATTAGGAGGTATAATGGTTATACTCATTAGTTATATGGCTTATATAGGTGAGAGGTTAAAAAAAATGTTGGATAGAGGGGTTTGGGGTAATAAAGTTCTTAGGGTTTTAATTTAGTAGGGGTTAAGGGTTATATCATGATCATTGTTAAATGAGAGAATGATTATGTGTGTTAGGGATTATGGGATAAGGGGTTATACTCATGGGTTATAGAGGTTAGGATATATATTGGCTTTGACTTGGGGGTTATAGGTTAAGGGACATATGGGTTATAAATAATAAGGCTTATATAGGGTTCATATCAAATATGTGATATGGTTTGGAGATAATATGGATCATGCGTTATAAGGGTTACAGATATTGCATGTGATAGAATTTTCAAGTTTGGTGTTAAATGGCTCGGGGGTTAAAAGTGTTAGTTATTTATGGTTATATTTCTTTTGGGTGATTTGGGTTAGAATTTATGAGGTTTGAAAGGATAAATGGTTATAGGTTAGGAGATATATGTTGAGCTCCAATATAATGATGTAAATTAGAGTGTATTTGATTGTCAATTCGGTGTTTGTAAGACTTAGAGACACATCCAAAATGTATGGACTTAGAGATAAATTTAGTTCTTTAAATAAAAATAATTCAAAATCTAATCTAAGTGTTGAGTATGAAAGAAATGATAAGATTATTTACAGAAGGTGTATTCATAGATCTCTTACCATTAATCAGCAAGCTAAAGTAAAAGTATTCAACTAAATTGAAGCATTCAAATCAGTTAGCATTCAAACTAGTTTAGAGGCTTGTAAATGCCAGAAAGACTAAACCCTTTTACAAGAGATGCATTCTTTTATATACCAAATTCATCAGAAACATAAGTAAATTTTAAATCAAGTAAAACAAAACAACATTACCTACAACAAAATGTAAACTTAAAGCTCATACCAAAATTTACTTGAAAAGAATGAAAAAAGAGAAGTCTACTAGCTTGGCAAAGGGGGCCCTCCAGTGCTTCACTTGTACACCTAGATTTGTATCATTTAAGAAATAAATTCCAACAACATTCACATAATCATTGCATAAATATCATCAAGAACAAAACACCAAATTGATATCAAGATTGAAAATTCAAATTTTTCTTCATTAACATAAGATGTCATACTAGTCCATGTCTTGAAGTATTTATACAAAAAGTTTGTAACTGAAAATACTAAAAAGACTCCTAATATGAGGATGAGATCCAAAAAATATACCAAGAAGGTCGATTCCCCCCTTCATATCCACAAAATATGCACAAATCCCAAGAAAATCTAAAACTATCCATAATTTTCTGCTAAAACAAGGTATTTTCTACTGAAGTGGCCTTGTTTGACTAGCGCTGACCAGACACCTAGAAAGCTCAGATCTTGAACCTGATAGATATTCATCCATCCTTGTACATAAAGGATCATTACACATGTCTCTAATTTCGCCTAGCTGTCCTGAAAGTACACAAACCTTGGAGCAATTACGAGATTTAGTCAAATCCTATAATTTATGATAAATTTTTAATTTTAATGCTAAAAATTCAAAAATTCAATTCTTAAGCTAAGGAATGATAAATGTACCTTGCATAGGTTTTTTTATGGAAATTATGGAATAGGATGAAGGAAAAATGGATGGTTTTGGAGACAAAGGTATGATTTGTGAAGTGAAAATAAGCATAGAATGGTACCCAACATCTCCCCCAAGAGGAAGACTTTGCATGTCCTCATGCACAAAAAATGTTCTTGAACTCTTGTCAATAGTCTTCTGCCACCTTTGCTGCCTACAATAATATATCCACATTGGCTTGAGTTGTATGAAGAACTTTTAACCTCTTATATTTTGCCTTGTATGCTTGCTTTTATTGAAGCCATTTGTATGCTTGTTCAGAGATCTGTTTGTTTCTCTTTTGAAGATTCTTTTTATTCTTCTTTAGTTTTTCATTTTCCTCATGAGTTTTATGGATTTGAGTCCTCGACATTTCATTTTTTGTTTTCAAATATCTTTCCACGACCTCTATTTCTTTGATTTTTTTCTTCATCTTTTTTATTCTCTTGTCTTTCTTATCAAGCCTTGAAGTGGACCCACCAACCATTTATTCTATTTGTTCTGCTTTTTGTGGTGATTGAGTTCCATATTTCATGTCTTCAATTAATTTTTTCACCTCTTCTCTCATTTGCTCATAAGTGGAAGTCTGTTTCTTTTCAAAATCATCATCTTCTAATGATTGTGCTTTCCCTGCCTCTTTTTGTTTCTCCAAAGTCTGAATGTGTGCATATTGTGCTTGTTGTGCTTCATCATCACTTTATTTTATTTTTCTTTTTTGGACTTGTTGTATTTTTCTTGATTTCCTTTCATATGTGGTGAAAATCTTATATTTTTCTTGGAATTATTTTTCCATTTTCACCATACTTCTTGTTTTTCTCCTCCCCATAGGTTGTTTTGAGCTTGTCTCCTTAGGGTGTTGCATTTCCTCCTCATCATCTGTCACAATCAAGATCTTTTATTCTTCTATTTTCTCTTCCACTATTTCAAAACCATTTCCAATGATAAACTGCTGCCATGACAAGTTCTAATTTTGTAGGTCATGTGTGATGATCATTTTGATGAATTCATAGTGGTATAGACTCTTTTCTGTATTCCTCCCTTGTTTTTCAACAGACTTGGCCATCTTAGAAAGGATTTGAAGTAGAAAGTACGTCATGTTAATTTCACAATCACTATTTAAATGTTGCAGCAATTTGATGTGATACAGGTTGACAATACTAAACCTTCCTTCACAAGTAATAAATTTTTGGATCAGAAAGGTTAATTCATCCCAAGAATGAATCACCCAACTTTTTGGAATTCCTTTTTTCCAATTTACTGTTGTAATCCTAGATCTGGATACAAAAGGTGCCCATGATTTGTCTTTAAAGTGTTTAGTTTTGAAGTATCTTTCTCCAGTTTGAGGTAATCCAGTGATTTGTGCAATTACATCTTCAGAAATTCTAATGGTGATGTTACCAACAATGGCCCTTTCCCCATTAAATGAACAAGAAAAATCTAAATAAACCTTTTCACAATATCCATCAAACTTCTCAAAGAAAGATATCCACTGATTTTTTTCAAGAATTTCTAGACAATCTTTGTGAGTTTCTAATGCATCAAACTTCTCTGGTTCATACCTAGACACCATTCTTTCAATTTTTAAAGAGAAAGACCCTGAAAAATATTTCACTGCTTATACAAAAAGGAGGTCTATCCTTGTCCAAAAGACATTCAACCCTGTATATTCTTCATTCAGCTATTTTGATTTCTTCAAACGCAAACTTTGTTTTAATTCAATTCTGTGAATGTTCTTTCAACAAGAGTTTTTTGTTCAAATGAAACAAAGAAAATCTCATTTTTTAAATTTATAAACTGCTCTCTGTTAATTTCAATCATAAATTTCTTGATGAAAGGGAATGCCTAGAAATTCAATCTGCAATTTAAAAGATTATATGCCTTCTTGTTGAAACCCAACCCTGTTTTTCTTCTAACAATCAACCTTTGCTAGAAATGAATTGTTTTTGTTCTCAAAATGTTCCTCTGGGAGTCAAAATTGGCACTTAACTTAACAATTCTTAACATTGAATTTGAACTTACCTTCCCTGGACAACTCCTTCTTGAAAATTTTCTCTTCTCCTTGGTTTATGCATTCACCTGCCACGATTTATCCACAGGGCGAAAATGGTGTATGTTGACAGTGAAATTTTCAACATACCGTTCATTGTTTATCAAAATATTTGGGCCAGGTAGGCGTAGGAAGGAATGCATTGGAGGGAGGAGGTAAGGTATAATGTAGGAATTCATCATCAATTCAAATATGGGGAGCGTCTAAGTGGAACAACAGTATATGGAAAGAGGTGAAGCTACAACATTTTTTAGGAAAGGGGAAAAAAACATTGTGGAGGAAAATGAGAATGAAAGTGCTAACTTCAGAAGAAAAAACGACTTTTGTGGAGGGAATAAGCATTCTTAACAAGGTTATTATGGTAGAAATTCATTTGTACAATCTCTCAAATGAGCACTCATTGTTGAAAATGCTCTATCATCATACCTCTTTCACTTATGAAATTTCACTTTATTTTCTTGCAATCATCACAGGAAATGTTGTTCATCTTATGACTCCACCTTTGACTTATATCTCCCTGATTTATTTTCCTTTGAATAACCATTCAACTTATAAATCCAAATTTATTTTCCTTATGACCCCTATTTTCATTTTGAAGCAAACTACAACTTATAATGTCTCCACATATGTCTCCATAAAACAAAGAATTGTATAGTTGACATATTCAAAACAATGTGTTTGTATAATCAGTTTGATAACTTGTTTTGAAAAAGTTTGTAAAGATTTTTAGGTTGGAAACCATAAAATATTTACAAGAATAACATTCTTTCTAATCATTCTCTTGTTGTTTGATTTCGAAAATCTAATTTCTTCTTATATCTCCCTTGGAGACCAAATTGGTTTCTTTGAGTACTCTTTTTGATGCTTTGAGGATATATGAAGTGATGAAGAGATAGTGTAGGGTAAGGGAAAGGTATTTATCATTTCTATCTTATGAAGAATTTTCCAAATTTTTAAAGAACTAAAAAGAAAAATTTATATTAACTTGTTTGTTGCTCCTTGTGTCGGTGATGTTGCTTGGTTGAAGCTAGCTGGAATGTTGCTAAAATTCCTCACTTATGACAAATTTGATGAGGTTCTTCTTAGATTCCTTTGCATTCAAAAATTGCACACAACAAAGGAAATTATCAAAGAGGCATGTCCAATCTAATAACAACTTGTATCCATGCAAGGAATATGCATGTAACCATTATTTCAAGGAAAACTAAATAAGGTAACAAGAAACACAGATTGAGATAAAAAATATCAAAAGTATAGAACTGCAAAGTTACCATTCATAACTACATTTATATTTCAATTGAAAATGCATATTCACAATCACTAATACAAATTCATTCATCCCCAATTCCATTCACTCATCACAATTCCATAACTTTCACTCAATTTGTTCCATACACACTCCAAAATTCCAATGTTTCATTCATTGCATGTATCCAATACATAGTCCACATCCTTCACTTGTATACACTTAGTGCCCCTACATAAGCCTTCTCCCTCATACATTCACCTTATGACTCATTCATAAATCTTGTACCTATGCATTCACCTTCACCTTGTGCCTCCTGCATACATTGCACCTACATGATACTACAAATGTTGATTCATACTTTTTCTAATTCAATTTCCTGTAGGAATCAACATCTATAGGTATCCACAAGATATGAAACTACAATATTGTGAAGATATAGTATCTACATAAGGTGAAAGTATAGGAATGTGAAGCTACATGGATCTACAAGAGAGGAACACTACATGAATGTCAAGATATAAGCATTTACATGAGAGGACCACTATAGGGATGTGACCCTATAGACATATACATAATATATCAGATATACGAGTGTGAACCTCTAGGCATATACGAGAGATAAACATTACTACATAAGGTTATCATTACAATCTCTCGGTGTACATAATGCTATAGAAATATATTTCTTTTGCCTCCAAAAAAAATCAAGCACATGGGCCACCTATAAAAGAAAATCAAGCATCATTTGGAAGACCACAACATTCATCAAAGAAACATGAAAGTTTTCATGCATCAAAGTGCATTTTTTCCAAATGAAAAATTCCATCAAAAGAAAGGTACAAAACATCTACTCATTCCTAAGAAACTATGATTTAGATAGGCATGACATATCACCATAAACTACTTCTCGATCAACCTAAATTCACTCTATGACTACTCTAAATTGTGGCATTATGGTCATTGAGATCTAATTTGGGGGGGAAACAACTTGATGTTTTCATAATGACATCATATGTCATAGTAAAACAAGGTTAGGTCACATCAAGTCAAGAATGAAATCATAACCAGTAGAATTCTAATGAAAAAATTCAAATTTGAGTTATGATAACATCATATTGAAGGAAAAGGAGGAGACTAGTCAACATTTGAATCCATCCCAAGCTAAGACAAAAGAAATATGATTTTCCAAAGCTTGAAGCCTAAAACATAATATGATTGAAGATAGTCTAGTTTTGTCAAAGAGTCTAAGAGTTGACAATTGTTGACAATCTGATTCCAAGTTTCCAAATCTCAAAGCATAAACCCTGAGATGAATGAATATAGTATAAGTATATAGAAAATTCTAAGTGTTGACATAACCTAAGTTAACCTCGAGATAAGGTAAACAGTGTAAGTGTCCTTGAGGAAAGACTAAGTATATATTGAGTAAGAATAATTTGAGTCATGTATTAAATCATCAAAAATACATGTATTAAATCAGAAAATCTAGAAATGTCCATAATTTTATGCTAAAATAGGGTATTTTCTGCTGAAGTGGCCTTGTTTGACCAGTGTTGACCAGACACCTGGAAAGCTCATATCTCGAACCTAATATATATTAATCCATACTTGTACATCAAGGATAATGACATATGTCTATAATTTCTCCCAGCAATCTTGAAAGTACACGAACCTTGGAGCAATTACAGGATTTTGTCAAATCCTGTAATTTCTGATAAATTTTTAATTTTAATGTTGAAAATTCAAAAATTCAATTATTAAGCTAAGGAATGATAAATGTACCTTTCATAAGTTGTTTTATGGAAAATATGGAACAATATGAAGGAAAAATGGATGGTTTTGGAGACAAAAGTATGATTTGTGAAGTGAAAATAAGCATAAAATGGTACCCAACAATATATATGGGTTATGAGTTATAATGTTTTAGGCTTATGGATTATAAGTATTAGTTGTTATAGTACTTTGGGGTTAAGGTTCAAGGTTGAGATGAGTTTTAGGATTTATAATAAACATGGATTAGAGGTTATGGGACATGGATTATAGGTTTTAGGTGTTAGGATTTATTGGGGTTAAGTGTTAGAATAAGGTTTAAGATAATATGGATGATATGGCTTGTTAGGTGATGGAAGTTAGGGGTTTTAGTTGACTAAGGGTTTGGGTTAAAATTATTAGGGGTTCTACATTAGACAAGTTATCATTTATAAGGGTACTCATTGGCTATAGAGTTTAAGGAACCATTTTATATTGGTAAGGGGTTACATTATAGTTTATAAGTAATATTAGGGTTAGGAGTAATATTAATGGTTGTATAACTTAGGTGTTAAGAATGTATTTTTTTGGGGGTATTATAAGAAATATGGTTTTCATGAGTTATAATGTTTTAAGTGTTAAATATCATAAAGTATAAGAGTTGAGGGTGTGAAGTTATGGGGGTGAATATTATATGATTTATAGGGTTTAGTGGTTATAGTTGTCAAAGGTTATATGGATTAGAGGTTATATAGATTATATGGGTTAGAGGCTCTAGATGTTAACATGTAGGGGTTAAAAGAATTAAGGATTGGGATTTATTGGATTATGGGTTATATGGATTATAAGTTACAAGGATTATATGGGTTATATGGGTTAGATTCTATAGATGTTAATAGGTAGGAGTTAAAATAATTAAGAGAATTAAGGGTTAGGATTTATTGAGGATTATATGGGTTATATGGGTTAGATGCTATAGATGTTAACATGTAGGGGTTAAAAGAGTTAAGAGAATTAAGGGTTAGGATTTATAGATGTTAACAGGGTTAAAAGAAT
>ML802354.1:9030-26697 GCA_009831015.1 Picea engelmannii
CCGGACCCCCCTTGCCTTTCTTCCTTTAATAAGGAGGGGGGGGGTCTAGAATCGGGCGCGCATCTTCCAAACGGCCGAGATCAAAACACCTGGATCAACGACGCTCAGGCAATCCCGCCCTTCTCAGTCGCTCCACTCTTAATCAGTGTAGGGCCTTCCCCCCGTTGTGTCACCTCCCGAGCCGCCTCTCCCCTGCAGCCTATCTTCCACTTCACCTCATGACGTGGCCCCTCCTCAGTCCATCGTCTACTCACCACTTGCCATGTGTCCCGCTCATTTCCACGTCAACCTCCCATTAATAATGTGCCCATTATATTTCATCTCCTACCCCCTCCGCTTATTGCTTTCCGTAGTGTGTCCTTCCCTGTCCTATTGCCCACACCTCACTACCTCTCATCTCACCCTCATGGTCTTGGCACCACCACTTCCATTACGCTTCCCCCAGCCTTCACGCTGTCCTCCATGTCTATTCATCAGGTCGTTCAGTTAATCTAGGTGGCAACGCGAGGGGTCTTCCACGTCTTAAAGGTGCCAAGTCGGCTGGGTCATTCCCAATCCCAAGGAAGCGGTTATTAAGGTAGTTGGTGGTGGTTAGACATCATCTCTACCATAAAGGGAAAGTCCGGCGATGAATTAAAAGCACATGGATTCGCCCATGGGACTATTAGGAGTTCGCACTGTTTTCCTGGTTATGTCTGGACTCTTGAGACTTCTTGTCTGATGAATGTTAGTTTTTCTTTCGCGTCTTTGTCTACACTGTATTAGAACGGCTCGGAATTGGAGAATCCAGTCGAACGGTAACTGTTATAGGATGATGTAGAGTTTGATCATTGTAACAATTGCATTGTTTCTAATCGGTCCCTGTGATTTTCTTAGCGTTGAACGACTTGGAATTGGAGAATCCAGTCAAGTCCCCCCTCTCAGTTCCTCAAAGCTCTGAACCAGAGGATCTCGCATTTAGAGTTTTTCTTCTGCAAGACGCTGAAAGGCCCATTGCCCAAAGTAGTTTTGCTCACTCCTCTCACCAAGTCTTCCACCTAACCATTTTACAATCAATCTCCTGACTGAAGTTAGATCAAGACCTCCTTTGTTCTTTACATACCAGACCCAGTCCCCGAGCTAGAGTGATTCCATCCTGAGTCTCTACCCATTTGATCACCCCTCAAAATAATCGTGACATAAAACTGATGGGCGTCGGGCTCTGCCCCTGCAAGAAATCCAGGGGTGACTTTCGTCGCCAACATTTTTGGTGCCATTGTCGGGGAGGAAGTTGAAGATTTTCCCTGAGCAAAACGACATTGAGCCTCTGATTTTGAAGGTGCATCAGACATCAGAGCCCTTAAAGATTGCTACTATGCACTTGGCGACTCCACTGTGGCGACTCCATTGTTTCCACATCACTGTTTCAGTTGTGACTACTGTTAGCACACCTGAAAGCTGACCCTAAGGAGCTTTCTCGAGAAGGTTTCAGCAGCTGCTTTCTCAGTCTGAGAAGCTTCCTGGGGTAATGACAACGTTAAGATCTGGCCTTTGATGGTGAACAAGGACTAGGCATATTTGAAGTTGCGCATCTTTCACCTAGTGACTCCATGATTCGAGGATCGATTGGTGACTCCACTGTTTTGATATGGAGAAAATTATGGCTCAAAGGTTTGCTTTCTGTGACTTTTCCCAGATAGTTGGGTTTCCTAATGCACTTCCTGATAGAGACCAATGGGAAGATTTCCTCCTTGAATTTCATGCAACAAGTTGGGAGGAACCAGCTGAGCATTTACTGGACTTCCATGAGGCTATTCACCGACAAAATATCACGCATGAGGATGTCCGGATTAATCTCTTCAAGTATTCATTGAAGGGATCTGCTCTTGAGTGGTGTCGATCTCTTCCCGCTGCGAGCATCCACTCTTTAACAGGTTTTCATATAGCTTTCAATTCATTTTGTAAAGACTACTATCCAGCTGATTGTTTGTTTGAAAACTATTGTGAGGAGTTTTCTTCACTTCATGAAGCCTCTGCTGGCCGTGAAGACCAGGTCCATGATGAAGCTTTTACTGTGGAGGAAAGCATTTTCCAGGAAATTATGGAGGTGTTCAATGATATTAATTATGGTATCCCTATAACGGAAGCATCTGACATCATATCAGATGCCTATATTCCTTTAGATGTTCATAATGATCAACATGCCTCTTGTGGAAATTGTGAGTTTATAGAGCAAATGTGTTCCATGGTAGATGACTCACCTGGATATCGGGTTGAAGCAGATGTTCCTAGCAGCTCTGCTCATGATGATGAAGACCCTCTCTTTTTAAAAGAGGGGTTAGTTGTGGAAGAGGATTCTTCTCTTTTCCCCCAGGGGGTTTCTCATGATATATTTTTTCCTGGGATTAAAGAGAAAAGGATTATGTATGGGCAGCCAGAAGCAGCAAGTCCCACTATCCCTGAAATGAAATTTTTTTACGGGATCACTGTTCTGGAGGAGGGTCATATCAATGAAGGACAAACCCTTTTTGATGTATATTATAGTGATGATGAGCAGCAAGTTTATCCTACATTTGATCACTATAAAGATACTGAAGAGCCAGCCAGCAAGCAGAACCACCCCATGGTCCCTATTTATGATGAATACAAATCTGACCCGGGGGAGAGCCAAGAAGAGGAAAAGGAACCAGAGGAACAGTTGAGCACATATTTCATTCCAGAGCCAGTCAGCGAGCAACTACCACCTGAGATCAGTGAGCCTACGTCATTTGTCCACTCACATGTGCTTATCAAAGATATTCAACCACATGTGAGCAAATTCGTAGTAGAGGAGGCTGCCTGTCACCAATTTTCCGAAATTCACCACTCATTCTATGACCCTCTTGGCGAATACATGGAGTGGCATGTCCTTTATGCCTTGGAGCCACCCTATTCCATATCAACTTCACCCTGTGAGGAGAAGTTGAAGAGTGTAGCCGTTCTGTTGTCACGGTTACACTATCTGCTAGTGATCATCAACAAAAGGAAGGAGCTTCTATACAGGAAGATGCTTGAATGGCTATGGTGGAATTTTTCTTTCACCTAGCCCACGTAAAATATTTTATTAGCATTAGGACTGTATATAAATAAGCTCCTTTGAGCATGTAGCTTTATTTTGTTACTTTTATTTTTCGGCCTGTATTTTCAGCAGTGAGATGTTTTGAGCATGACTCCATAGCCCAACAGCAAGGCACTGAAGCTGCGGAATGAGTTCTTAGAGAATCACAGGGATGACTCTATCCCCCATGGAGCCTAATGTTAGTCACATATCTTGTAAAGGGGGGTAAAATGTGAAGGAGTGGGTAAAACCTACTTACCCTAAGTTCGGAGTGCAAACTGCACCTGTGGTTAAGAGGCAAGCAGATCTGGACAGCAGGGATCCGCACGCCCAGATCAACGGTGCACTTCGGATTCCAAAGCCCCGTCGCCTTTCTACCTTTAAGCAGAGGGGGGGGGTCTGGAATCGAGGGTGCACCTCTTCAACGGCTGCGATCAGAACGCCCGGATCAACGACGCACAGGCAATTCCAGACCCCCCTTGCCTTTTTGCATTTAATAAGGGGGGGGGGTCCGGAATCAGGCGCGCATCTTCCCAACGACCGAGATCAAAATGCCCGGATCAACGGCGCTTAGGCGATCCCGCCCTTCTCAGCCACTCCGCTCTTAATCAGTGTGGGGCCTTCCCCCCGTTGTGTCACCTCCCGAGTCGCCTCTCCCCTGCAGCCTATCTTCCACTTCACCTCATGACGTGGCCCCTCCTTAGTCCATCGTCTACTCACCACTTTCCATGTGTCCCGCTCATTTCCACGTCAGCCTCCCATTAATAATGTGCCCATTATATTTCATCTCCTACCCCCTCTGCTTATTGCTTTCCACCGTGTGTCCTTCCCTGTCATATTGCCCACACCTCACTACCTCTCATCTCACCCTCATGGTCTTGGCACCACCACTTCCGTTACGCTTCCCCCACCCTTCGCATTGTCCTCCACGTCTATTCATCAGGCCGTTCAGTTAATCCAGGTGGCAGCGCGAGTGGTCTTCCACGTCTTAAAGGTGCCAAATCAGTTGGGCCGTTCCCAATCCCAAGGAAGCAGTTATTAAGGCAGTTGGTGGTGGTTAGACATCATCTCCGCCATAAAGGGAAAGTTCAGCAATGAATTAAAAGCACGTCGATTCGCCCATGGGACTATCAGGAGTTCGATTGCGTCTGCCATAGGTGCAGGATCATTCAGAGACTGCAGGTGCAGATTGTTAGAAGCCATGTAGATGCAAAGTTTTTAATGCAACGTCTCAATTTTGTTGTTGTTGTTGTTTTGAGTATATGTAGGCATTTTTTCCATTTAGGTATCTATCGATGGTTGAGCAAGGCTCCCGGTGGTTAACTTTAATGAAGCATTGTTTTCCTGGTTATGTCTGGACTCTTGAGACTTCTTGTCTAATGAATGTTAGTTTTTCTTTCGCGTCTTTGTCTACAGTGTATTAGAACGGCTCGGAATTGGAGAATCCAGTCGAGCAGTAACTGTTATAGGATGATGTAGAGTTTGATCACTGTAACAGTTGCACTATTTCTAATCAGTCCCTGTGATTTTCTTAGTGTTGAACGACTTGGAATAGGAGAATCCAGTCAAGTCCCCCCTCTCAGTTCCTCGAAGCTCTGAACCAAAGGATCTCACATTTAGAGTTTTTCTTCTGCAAGTCGCTGAAAGGCCCATTGCCCAAAGTAGTTTTGCTCACTCCTCTCACCAAGTCTTCCACCTGACCATTTTACAATCAATCTCCTGACTGAAGTTAGATCAAGACCTCCTTTGTTCTTTACATACCAGACCCAATCCCCGAGCTAGATTGATTCCATCCCAAGTCTCTACCCATTTGATCACCCCTCAAAATAATCGTGACATAAAACTGATGGGCGTCGGGCTCTACCCCTACAAGCAATCCAGGGGTGACTTCCATCGCCAACACTTCCAATTTGAACATAGTTTTCATTTGGGCCACAAAGAACACTAATAAAATAAAATAATATGGAAATTGTTTAAGTAAATATAAGAAATTATCTTCTAACTTAGACCTGATTTTGTCAAGATCCAGGTATATTACATAGGTGGCAATGTTTTCCCCACTTTTCCATACTTTCTCGATTTCCCTACCATCTTCACACACTTTCCCAGTGCAAATTGATTACTCTTTTATTGGCTTTGAAAAGATTGGCATTAAAAGGCGAAAAGGCCGAGGACCTCTCCCATTAAAACACATTGAACAAAGATTTACAGAAGATTATATTATCATGTTGTAGCGTCCATTTTAAATACAATGAGGAAGAAAATCAACGTTCTCATCACCTATTGTTGCAGCTCGACAAAATTTCTGTGGAGATATGCTGAATATTTTTGGGCGTGAGGACCAAAGTTTTCAGTGGTCCATAGCTTATGACTACTACTCGTCCACTTCTATCCAGAAGAAACTTATTTCGACATCTGAAATTGAAGAGGCAGATTGTGTCCCCAATTTTTTTTACTTCAAGGACTTGGGCACGTGCTGCACCGAGAACTATACTCCTAACCAACGGATTATCCAGATGGGAAACCATTCCCAAGTCTCCCTATCACATCAAGTATTTCGAAAGATGTTAACACTTCCCGACCCAACGCTTACTTTCAAGGGTGAGAATTGCATAAAGTTATTAAAGAAGCATGGTAATGAATTGGACCTCTTGCCAAATTTCTTACAGGACCCAACACATGCTCCCCAAGACATAGCCATATTACAGGTTAGTGCATTTAAATACCTTTTTCGGAAAATTGCATGGCTTTTCACGAGGATAAAGAGACAAGAAAGTGCAGCCAACATCTCTCAGATGATTCTATATATTTTATATTTTACGGTCAAGGAACGAGCCATATTCCATTAAGATAAGTTGATTTCCATTAAAATCTCTTCCTAGTTATTGCAATACAGAAAGAAGAAGAAATTCTTTATCTCATCTTATTTAATTTTCGCCATGGCGAATTGCTATCCATTTCCTGGACTATCTATGTGTAAGAAGATGAACTCTGAATTTGAGCCAGTAACATTCTCGTGCCAGATATTATGGAGACACAACGCTTGCCAACATTTTTATAAAGCCTTTAATGATTTTGTTTCAGTTTTTAAAGCATTGATATTTGGAAAGTATTTTGCCCGGTTGTCTAGCCAGCTGAAAATATTCCTAAATAGGAAGGGCACACTAGAATAAATGGATAACTATAATGTTATAAGGATTTTTGGGTCTAAACAAAATCCTTCCTTCCTTCCATGTCACATATCCGGTACAATGTTGTTTGTTGGAATAACAAGGGAGTACATCTATTGGTTACATTTTTTCCATGAAAAAAAAATTCAATTCATCTCTTTGCCTTGGAAATTTGGGGATTTAATGGTCAGGAACCACTTCAACAGTTCTTTCACTGACACTATCCTGAATGAACTCGGTGCCAGTACCAATGATTCGCACAAGCAGAACCGAAAAGGCCCAGGTGAAAAAGTTCCCAATCCCCGACTGCCACACCCAAGACCACAATATCTCGTAGCAGTACTCAAACGGCCTACCCAAGTAACAAAGTCACACACAGTTATTTAGGTGGAGGAGGAGATAATAACCCTCCCTTGGAAAAAATTGAAAGTTGTCACAAACTTCCCGCGAGAAAAAAACAGAAAACAGTAGTCCAATACCAACAGGGACCGAGGGGTAAAATTGATATCCACGATCTCTCCGTGGAAGATATGGATCTAGAAATTGACATTGACAAAATGTTCCCTGACTACGACCACCTAGAGAGAACTACTCTGCACAATCCTGGGATGGAAATAATTTTCATAGATACATTGGATTAAGAAGAGTCTTTTGCATTTCAGAGCGTTGTTTTTTACAGCGAATCCAAAAAATTGATTATTGAAAAGAGAGATGTAAAGAATAAGAAAGTGAAATATCATTCAGAGATCAACCTACACAACATGTGCCCTTCCCAGATCTCTTAGATACATCAAGCAACTAGAGATTCTCTAGACAACTCTATTAGCGGCCTTGAAACAGAAAATGTCATGTTAAAGGAGAAAATCAAATAATTGGAGGAAACTATAATGCCTCTTCCACTGTTTGCTACTCCTTTGGCAATGGTCGGGCCCACCAAACCTATGCCAAAGTTAAAAGGATCAACAAGCCTTCTCACATCAACCAAAGGCTACGTGGAAAATAATATAAACAGAAGAATGGAATCAATAACAAAAGCTTGGGAGATGTCAAAGAATATGGTCTCTTTTGGAACAAGAGCTCATGCTTTTCATGAGTATCTAAAAGCCGATCTCAAGAACGATCAAGGTTTCTACCTCGATGCAGTTTTACCATTTGGTGTTAAAGTTACCGGTATGAAAAAATTCAGAAGAAGACAGGAGGATCTCCCTTCCCTGGATCGAATAGACCAGATAAACGCATGATGGAAAGAAAAGGTAAAGAACCTGACCGGTATCGTTCAAGAATGTAGCCAGACCATATCTAGAAGAGACAAACTATTCAAGAAGATAACTGAGATAGATCTAGCTGCCAACACCGATGAATTCCAAGACCCGAAATTGATATTCAACTCATTGTTTTTAACCAAGCAAGCATTTGATGATCAAGCTCATATCTATAAAACACTGTCATTTGAAAATTTCTATGGCATTCTTGAATATGGTGAAGATGACGTGAAAACCTGGCTAGTTGGTTATGCGATTAAAAACCAAGGTATTCAACAAGCATTGCACAACTTGTCTATTGATCTAAGGGACTTGGAAAGTGAATTCTTCAATATAAAAATCCGACATGAAATCAACATGGCACCCAAGAGGAGCTACATCGAAGAATGGTTCAAAAAGGTTGTCGACTAGATTACCAATGAAGGTCAAAGACGAAGAAATCCATAAAAGGACATTAGCGAGAAAATGACAAGGCATGGGACACCATTATAGTAAGTTGATATTGATTACATTCTTCTTTCTTCATCCGCTTACTCTAACAAAGCTTTAACCGAGATCTGACAATTTTCTCTTTCTTCTTGCCAGGTTTTGTTATTTCCCATCGCTGACTTTCTTATTTCAACAAACTTCGTTCTTGTACATCTTTTATTTGTAGTCTGTGGTAGTCCCAATCCGAGTCATTCTGGAAAACACATTTTATTTCACAGAATATGTACTGAACTATATATTTTTTTACAAATTCGAAGACAATTATTTTTGGGAAATAGTCTCAAATGTATTTTGTGACCCGGTTTATCTGAATATAAATATTTTGCGTTGTCCTATGGTGATATTCAATGCTTGGTGTTGTTATTTGAAATTTGTATTTCTTCTTAAAATTAACTCATTTCCCTGTACATGTTCCCGTTCTATATTGTGCATATACTGCAGCTTCCTATATTTCATAATATTCTTCGATATACAAAATGTAAAGTCATATATTTTTTTCTCTATTGCTTGTGGGTTTGAGAAAAAATGCGAGCCCAAAACACCATTCACATTCGAACATGGTTTACATTTGGACCAAAAATAATTTATTAATATACATTAATATGAATACATTTTAAAGAAACAAAAATAAAATCCCTTTAAACATCAACCTGACTTTCTTGGAATCCTGGATTACTCGTGGGTTGACCGGTTAGCGGACTGCCAAATCCTCATTTTCATCTATATATTCACATCAGGAGCCCGACCGAATGTTGTCCCTTTCAACACTTAGCCAATTATCTCATCATGATGTCCCAACTTAGCACTATCGAATTCTTATCCCACGTGTTCTGTGATATACATCTTGCACCCAACACTTTCGTCGTATACATTTTCACCCAACAATTATGTGACACGCATTTTGCAGACAACACTTCCGTCATTTGTAATTCGACCCCGGACCACTGGAACTCGCAAGCTTGACTATACCCGAGTTCACAACTTTCGTAAAAATGACTAAGTAACGAGAAAGATAAAGTATAGGGAAAAGAGAAATGGGAATTTGGTTAAGTATAGAAGACGGAAAAGAAGGGTTAGTATATTCAAATCTGTAATAGATATCCCATTTCTTGGCAATCTTGTTTCCTCCATGTTTCTGGAGAAGGTATATAATTATTGCATATACTTGGAAAGAAGTGTGAAGGTGGCGGGCACAAAAAACAACGACTAGGAATTGGAAATTGTCTGGACCCGCCAACCTGATGATATGTGAAAGAAATTGTCATGGAAAGTGGTCGAACAGGCTTCAAAATAGGATGACAAGGGTTCCTGAGGAGATGTGACGCCCCAACGGTCAAATTGTATTGATCGTAACTTTTGAGTGCAAACTGTGTAACACGGAAGAGGGGCTAATGTAGGAGTCTGAAAGTCAATTCGTATATCACGAAAGCCAGGGGGTTGTTTGTATATGTAGGAGTCTGCATTTTTATTTCACAGAATATGTACTGAACTATATATTTTTTTACAAATTCAAAGACAACTATTTTTGGAAAATATTCCCAAATGTATTTTGTGACCCAGTTTATTTGAATATAAATATTTGAGGTTGTTCTATGGTGATCTTCAATGTTTGTTGTTGTTATTTGAAATTTGTATTTCTTCTTAAAATTAACTCATTTCCCTATACATGTTCCTGTTCTATATTGTGCATATATTGCAGCTTCCTATATTTAAGAAAATTCTTCAATATATAAAATGCAAAGTCATATATTTTTTTCTCTATTGCTTGTGGGTTTGAGCAAAAATTGCAAGCCCAAAACACCATTCAGATTTGAACATGGTTTACATTTGGACCACGAATAATCTATTAAGATACATTAATATGAATACATTTTAAATAAACAAAAACAAAATCCTTTTAAACTTGAACCTGACTTTCTCGAGCTCCTGTATTGCCCTTGGGTTGACCGGTTAGCGGACTGCAAAATCCTCATTTCCATCTATATCTTCACAACAGGATCCCGACCGAACATTGTCCCTTTCAACACTTAGCCAATTATTCCACGTGTTCTGTGATATACATCTTGCACCCAACACTTCCTTCATATACATTTTGCACCCAACAATTTCGTGATACACATTTTGCAAACATCACTTCTATCATTTGCAATTCAACCACGGACCATTAGAACTCACAAGATTCACTACACCCGGGTTCACAACTTTCGGAAAAACGACTAAGTAACGAGAAAGATAAAGCACATGGAAAAGAGAAACGGGAATTCGGTTAACCATAGAAGATAGAAAATAAGGGTTAATATATTCACATCTATAATAGATATCCCATTTCTTGGCAAGATCATTTTCTGCATGTTTCTGGAGAAGTTATATACTTATTGCATATACCTGGAAAGAAGTGAGAAGGTGGTGGGCATAGAAAACAACGACTAGGAATTGGAAATTGTCTGGACCTGCCAACCTGACGATCCGCCAAAGAGACTGCAAGAAATTGTCGTGGAAAGTGGTCGGATGGGCTTCAAAATAGGCTGACAAGGATTCCTGAGGACACGTGAAGCCCCGACGGTCAAATTGTATTGATCGGAAGTCTAGAAGTCAATTTGTATATCACAGAAGCAAGGGAGTTGTTTGTAGGTCAAGGAACACTGGAACTGCACTCCGCCTGTCTGGGAATCCGCAAGCAAAAAAGTTAGGTAAATATGGAATTGGAGGCGAGAAATACATTCCAAGAAATGGAGAAATATGGAAAGCGGACACAGGGGCTTCAAAATGGGGTGACAACTGTGTATCACGGAATATGGTATGATGTGGGAATGTAGCAGTAAATTTGTATATCGCAGAGGTATGGGTGTTGTTTGTAGGTCATAGAACAATGGAAGTGAAATATAGATCCCGCCTGCCCGGGAATCCGCAATCTGAAAAGTGGCTAGGCATCCAATGGCTAGCAGTCGATTGGAGTCGCGATATAAAAGCACGAGCACAAATGTGAACCCGTGAGTCCTCCAACACACTCATTGAGACATTTTCAGAAAAATAACTAAGTAAGAAGAAAGAGAGAGTAGAGGGGAAACATAAACGGGAATTTGGTTTATGTTCAAATCTGCAATAGATATTCCATTTCCTAGCAAGATTTTTTTTGTATGTTTCTGGAGAGGTTGTATACAGATTGCATATACTTGGAAATAAGTCTGAAGGTAGCAAGCACAGGGAACAACAACTAGAAATTGGAAATTTCTTGAACCCACGAACTCGACGATCCGCGAAAGAGATGTCAAGAAATGGTTAAGTGTGGAAAGAAGTCGGATGGGCTTCAAAATAGGGTGACAAGGATACTTGAGGAGATGTAAGGCCCTGACTGTTAAATTGTATATATCAAAACATTTCAGTGCAAAATGTGTAACACGGAAGAGGGTATTCCTGCCATCCTCAATGCATATTCATTCTTCTTTTACTAGTGGCAAGTTCGCTTATTGGCATCAACAAGCAAAAAAAATTATTCAACAATGATTTACGGAAGCCCGACCGACCTCAGGGTTGGCGCTATTACATATATTGCACCCAAAACTTGCGTTAAGATACATTAATATAATATAATTTAAATAAATATATTTAAACTTGAACCTGAATTTTTTCGAACTCGTTGATTGGTCCTATATCGTCACATCATGAACCCGACCAACCGCAGTTCCTTTCAACACTTAGCCAATTATCTCTCTGCGGGGTCGTGACTTAGTGCTATCGAATTTGTATGCCCCTTGTTTCGTGATATACATATTGGTTCGCTTATTGGAATTTATAAGAAAAAATGCATTCAACATCGATTTACGGGTGTCCAACCGATCCTCGGGTTGCCGCTATTATAAATCTTGCACCCAAAACTGTTGTCATCTACAAGTGCATGATATACATCTTGCACCCAAAACTTCTAGAATCTACAATTCGTCGCAACTTAGCGCTATCGAATTCTCATGCCCCTTGTTCCATGATATACATTTTGCACACAACACTTCCATGATATACATTTTGCACCCAACACTTCTGTCATTTAAAATTCGACCCTGGTACACAAAAATTTCAAACCATTTATCACCCTCTCCAATCCCCGCCACATTCCCGCCCTTCCCAATGCACAATCATTATGATTTTACTATCGACAACTCAACATGCAGGCTCGCTCATTTGCATTAATAAGAAAAAAATGCATTCAAGCATACAGGATTTCGAGCCACTGTCGTCGTTTTCCATACCTACTTGTCGGGTTGTTGTAACCGAACTTTCCTTCCCCCTTTTCCGTGATATACATCTTGCACCCAAAACTTCGATGATCTACAATTCCATAGTTATCCAACTTTATAGCAACCAATCTTCAGGTTGGCTCTATTATAGATATTGCACCTAGAACTTCCGCCATCTACAATTCCGTGATGCACATCTTCCACCAAAAACTTTCGTACTATACAATTCGTCTAGCTCATAAGCTTTGGTCTACTAGGCTTCACAAATATTTAAAAGCACTTATCGTTGCCTTCCATCCCCGCTACCTTTGCACCCTTCCCAATGCACATGGATTATGATTTTACTAATGACAACTCAACACACATGTTCGAAAGAGATTGGCACGGCTTTTCTTAGTCACAACTCGCCATACAATTTTTCTTAACAATATTACTCAACTCTCCCTATTTTCCAAAAAATAACCATATAAGGTACTTGGCAGGGACTACATTGCCACGCAACACTTGTTTATAATTTAAAAGACAAGATGAAAAGACAATAAATCAATGATTCCTTATTATGCTGAAGGCATATTTACGGACAGGTTTTCTAAAACCATCTTTGTCTGAAACCACCATCTCTTAAAACTACCTTATTTCCACCGCCTCCTATTCCTTGACTTATTCGATCTGATCAGTATTGCCTCGGATCTTTAATGCTTCCACCTGCATTTTTTAATCTACCTCCCATTAATTCACAACAACCCCGCAATACCACCATGTAATGTCCCCCACCTCTTGATGAAGAGGTTTGAGAAGACTTAGTGGCCTAGGCATCCCCACTAGGACATAGTCTCACACTGAGGGGAAAAGTCAACCAAACTAAGGTTATATTCTTAAGTTGACTTAATAAAAAGGCAAAAGGAGTTAAAAGATAACTCAATGAAGAAATAGAAGCGTTGGAGGTTGAGTTAGGAGTTAACCCTAGGGGTTAACTTAACTCAACAGGGAAATAGAATAAAAGTATAAAGAGAAGGCTAGGGCACACCTCTCATTCATTCTAGAATTTGATAATTTCTTGTTGATTCTCTTGAGCATACAATTTTGAGGGTTTTGATATTACAAACCCTAGTGAACAACTCAGTGGTGAAATATTCCACTCACCTTGTTCCAAGCTTGGTCTTGGGGATGAAATACTCCACCCACACCATTCTACATCTATCATCTTTCCAGGAGGACTAGCAGGACTGTACCATTTGAACCAGCAGGGTCGTACCAGCTAGGGTTTTTTTGCAGGGCGCACCATTTGTGGAAAAAGAGTTCGATCCAGCATCTTGAGGAAGATTGGAAGGTTTTCAGCATTAGGGTTTTTCTTGCAAGCCCTTGCCCATCAGTTTGAGGGTTTCCTTGAGGAGTTATCACGTCCCTATCATCCAGTTGTAGGTTGGGACGATTTCAAGAAGAAGGGGACGTCTTGTGATTCAGTATTTCTCATATCTAGGAGGCTAGAGATTAGATCTAACATTGAAACTTCTATCAGGTGCTTGTGGCCACCTGATCTATCATTCTAGAGAGTTTCCGGGGATTTAGAGCCCATATTCAGCTAGGATGTACTATTGGCCATATTCAAGATTTTAGGAGGGTCGTACCAGTCTAGAGTTTCTGCAGTTTGAGGAGGAAGCTTTAGCATTTGAGCTCCATACTTCAGGAGAAGGATGCTATTGCCTTGATCTATCTTTGGGAGGTGTTTGACAGCATTTGGAGGTCTTCAACTTTGGGAGGGCTGAACCCTTGGCATCCATTGTCTTCAATAGGTCGTACTAGCAGTCAACAAGGCCGTACCAGTTGCTTGGGGGTTAGGCTTGAACCCTAGTTTGCAGATTAAGCATTCATCTTCTGTTGCAGCCTTTGGGAGGCTTGATTTGTATCTTCAGGATCATATTGTATGCAACTCTATTATTGTCATAGAATCCATCTGAAGCTATTCCATATATGCTTCTCTCATTGTATCAGGTGCTTGATTTCTTATAATAAAGTTCAGTTATTGCTTGTGCTCATATCTTGTCTTGATGATGATCTTCATATGTTTGCAATAATGCTTGTATAACACGTGGTTGAAACAACTGAATAAACCCTAAGGCTAAAATTTCAAGGCCAACCTGCATACACAACAATTAATAATCAGATCAGTGGTTAGTGATTCCAAGAAAAAAATTTGGCTTGGGATCATTATAGTGGTATCATAGGTTTGATCCTCCAAACCTATGAGGATTAACGCATGCAGAGATACAGTGGTATATTTATGGGCAGAAGGAAGAAGTTGACTAGTGAAATAGAAGCTGAAATGAAGGGATTAGGAGATGACCGTGAGCCACAAGGCTTAGATTTCTTGGCAGCCGAATTCAACAAATTCCATCAAACCATAAACCTTACAGAAGGTAACCTGGTCCACCATTTACAGGAAATCTAGGAGACAAACTGAAGGGGACAAGCCAAAATCATTGAGACCTTGAAGAAGGTAGATGGAAATCTAAGGAATATTTATGGGAACCAGACTCGGATAATCGAGCTATTGATGAAGATGACTCATCAGGGGAAAGACCCTGAGACGTATGGAAACAAAGAGATTGGTGGATCCCATGGGGAAGTCAGGTATAATCCAGAAAAGGCTCCCATGTCCAAAGGAATCCATGGAGGGGGTACATCACATGGACAGATGGACAGCAGGACTAACCCTGGACCGTACTTGCCCACATTCACAGATGAACAGATACATTAGGAGCAAGTGGATGACTTTGTTGAGCAGATGGCACAATGTACTAGGGAGTACTATGGCTTGGATATGATCATTCAGAGGGAGATGTCCCTAGATCAATATTGCCAACTCAAGTTCATAAACAAGCCCAGGCTAAACCACAGGAGCATTTTTGAGTTTGAATGAAGAGCAGGGAAGATAGAAATCCCATACTTTGATGGTACGACCAAGATGACATCCTAGGCATGGGTACAAAAACTGGACACTTATTTGTAGCTTAATCCCATGAGGGAGATGGAGGCCATAAAATTTTCCACTATGTATTTGGATGGCAAGGCTCATGACTGGTGGTATCATGGAATCACCACCCTAGGCCACAACCAGATAGTGACCTACACAGAATTCACCCAAAGACTCATTGACAGATTTGATCAGGGGGATCCTAAACTACCTTTCTGAGAGCTCACACAGCTCAAGCAAACAGGGGCAGATGAGGCGTACATTGAGGAATTTCAGAGGCTAGCAGTCATGGTGCAGGATATATCACCAACCAGGCTCATGATGCTCTTCACTAAGGGGCTGATGGAACCCTTGAAGGGTTGGGTAAAGGATTTTAATCCTACCAACCTACAAGATGCTATTTGGAGGACAAGGGACCTAGGACCAGCTGCCAAACCAAAGTTTGTACCTAGGCCACCTCTTAACACTAGATGAAGAGACCAAAGACCTCCCATGAACCAGGGGGGACGTGACCTAAGGTGGTTTGACAGGGGTTGTGGCAGAATGGATGATAACACCAAGAGGGAACTGAGAAGGAAGAAACTCTGCTTCACATGCAAGGAACCATCACACAAGTGCATGGGCCGTGGCCAAGTGCACTACATAGAGGTGACCTCAGACAATGAGGAGGAGGAAGATTATGGCCAACTTCATAACATAGAGGCCAAAACCATAGATACAGCAGAGGAGGTGGTCACAGAACATGATAGTACGGCTAAGGGGAAAGCCACCTTGGCATCTATCAGCGGGGTACCCAAATTCAACACCTTCAGGATGAGAGGAGTCTTCCAGGGGCAGAAGGTATCAGTGTTGATTGATGGGGGAGCCTCTCACAACTTCATTGACTCAGCATTGTTGAAGAGGATGCATATACCCATGATAGGATTTGAAGGGTTCAAGATGGAGGTAGCAGGTGGAAGCACTATGCCTTGTGACAGGTACATTCCAGGTATGAGGCTTACCTTGGGTAGGCATGAGTTAGTACATGACGTGTATGTGATGGACCTTCCGGACACTAACATCATCCTTGGTGTTCAGTGGCTCAATACATTGGGGCCTATCACCACCAATTACAAGACCGTGGAGATGTCGTTTACAGAGGAGGGTGGACGAAAGGTAGTGCTCAAAGGCATGACAGGTAATTTTTTCCAAGATAGTTACGGCCAAGAGGATGGAAGCCATATTCAGGAGAGAGGAGATTGTATATGCAACTGAATGTAGGATTTTGGCACGTGTGGATGAGCAGGGTAAGGTTCACTACACCCCAGAGATCCAAGAGATCCTTAACAAGCACCACAAAGTGTTTGGACCGATTCCTCCAAGGGTGCCACCAGACAGGGGGTTTGAGCATATCATTGAGTTGGAGGCAGGGGCTAAGCCAATCATCACCACACCATATAGGCATCCAAAGAAGTATAAAGACAAGATAGAGAAAACCATCAAAGAACTTTTGGACATGGGACACATCAGGTCGAGCTCTAGCCCTTTTGCTTCTTCAGTAGTGTTGGTCAAGAAGAAATATGGGATGATGTGGATGTGCATTGACTTCTGGGCCTTGAATAAAAAGACAATAAAAAACAGGTACCCTATACCCAAGATTGATGAGTTGCTAGAAAAACTACATGGAGCTGTCTATTTCACCAAGATTGATCTTCATTCTAGCTACCATCAAATCAAGATGAGGGAGGAGGACATTTCAAAAACAGCTTTCAGGTGTCATTATGACCATTATGAGTTCTTGGTGATGCCCTTCGGGTTAACCAATGCCCCATCTACGTTCCAATATTGCATGAACCATGTGTTCAAAAAATAGCTGAGGAAGCAATTGTTAGTATTTTTTGATGACTTGCTCATTTACAACAAGACGTGGGAGGAACACCTTTAGTATGTAGACTAGATTATGTCTATAATGGAGAAACAGTCATTGTACGCTAAGGAGTCCAAATGTGATTTTTGAATGAAAGAAGTTCTTTACTTGGGACACATCATCAGAGAAAAGGGGGTACAGGTGCATCAGGAGAAAATTAAATCCATTATGGAGTGGCCTACCCCTAAGACACTCATAGAGATAAGGGGATTTCTAGGCATGTGCACTTACTATAGGAAATTTGTCAAAGGGTTTTCTCAGCTGTGTGCACCCTTGACCGATTTGACGAAGAAGGGAGCCTTCAAATGGAGTGAAGAAGCTCAAATTACGATGGATAAAATGAAAAAGGTGTTGAGCATGTGCCCAGTACTCGCTCTTCTAGATTTCGGCCTACCTTTCACCTTGGAGTGTGATGCCTCAGGAGAAGGCATAGGGGTCGTACTGATGTAGAATAGGCACCCTCTTGCCTATGAGAGCCGAAAACTCAGGGGTCCTGAGCTACTCTACAACATTTACGACAAAGAAATGTTGGCTATCATGCATGCACTAGCCAAATTC
>ML802354.1:28021-55342 GCA_009831015.1 Picea engelmannii
GTCAACCAAACTAAGGTTATATTCTTAAGTTGACTTAATAAAAAGGTAAAAGGAGTTAAAAGATAACTCAATGAAGAAATAGAAGCATTGGAGGTTGAGTTAGGAGTTAACCCTAGGGGTTAACTTAACTCAACAGGGAAATAGAAGAAAAGTATAAAGAGAAGGCTAGGGCGCACCTCTCATTCATTATGGATTTTGGTAATTGCTTGTTGATGCTCTTGAGCATACCGTTTTGAGGGTTTTGATATTACAAACCCTAGTGAACAACTCAGTGGTGAAAGATTCCACTCACCTTGTTCCAAGCTTGGTCCACCCACACCATTCTACATCTATCATCTTTCCAGGAGGACTAGCAAGACCGTACCAGTTGAACCAGCAGGGTCGTACTAGCTAGGGTTTTTTTGCAGGGGCGCACCATTTGTGGAAAAAGAGTTCGATCCAGCATCTTGAGGAAGATTGGAAGGTTTTCGGCATTAGGGTTTTTCTTACAAGCCCTTGCCCATCAATTTGAGGGTTTCCTTGAGGATTTATCACGTCCTTATCATCCAGTTGTAGGTTGGGACAATTTTAGGAAGAAGGGGACGTCTTGTGATTCAGTATTTCTCAGATCTAGGAGGCTAGAGGTTAGATCTGACATTGAAACTTATCTCAAGTGCTTGTGGCCACCTGATCTATCATTCTAGAGAGTTTCAGGGGATTCAGAGCCCATATTCAGTCAGGCCGTACTATTGACCATATTCAGGATTTCAAGAGGGTCGTACCAATCTAGGGTTTTTGCAGTTTGAGGAGGAAGCTTCAACATTTGAGCTCCATACTTCAGGAGAAGGTTGTTATTGCCTTGATCTATCTTTGGGAGGAGTTTGAAAGCATTTGGAGGTCTTCATATTCAAGAGGGTCAAACCCTTGGCATCCATTGTCTTCAGCATACCGTACTAGTAGTCAGCAAGGCCATACCAGTTGCTTGGGGGTTAGGCTTAAACCCTAGTTTGCATATTGAGCATTCACTTTCTATTGTAGCCTTTGGGAGACTTGATTTGTATCTTCGGGAGAATTTTGTATGCAGCTCTATTATTGTCATAGAAGCCATCTGAAGCTATTCCAGATCTTCTTCTCTCATTGTATCAGGTGCTTGATTTCTTATAATAAAGTTCAATTATTGCTTGTGCTCATATCTTGTCTTAATGATGATCTTCATATGTTTGCAATAATGCTTGTATAACACGTGGATGAAACCACTGAATAAACCCTAACGCTGAAATGTCAAGGCCAACCTGCACACATAACAATTAATAATCATATCATTGGTTAGTTAGTGATTCCAAGCAAATAATTTGGCTTGAAATCATTACACACCGCCTCATTTTGGTCAACGCAGTTGGCTTTCACCGCAAAACTAAACTATTTTATGGAATCTCCTACTAAAACCTTCCACATGTGTAGTGAAGAAGGGATACTCGCAGTGATCTCTGAAGTCGTATTTGGTGAGAGTAGGTCGTTCGACCTTCTTAGGTCTTCTACGTAGGAGAGAAACTCTAGCCAATTCTGCAGTAGTCTCGTCGAACTCGTACACAGATATATCCTTCCTGGAAGAGCTCGACATCCTTATTAACGGTCATGGTGAACCATAAAAACCCTAAGTTTTGACCAATTCGAAGATCCTGACTCTACGCAAACAAAATTTACCGTAGTTTTTTGCGTGCGAAGGTGGAGAAAAACAAAAGAATAGTCTTATGATGCAGTTATCATCCAAGAAACTACAAAAGCGGGGGATTCCCTTCCCTTCCCCCATGTTTCGAATTTAAGGCTCGGTTATCTTCTATTTAGAGTTCTATATGTGTAATTCTTCTCTGTCTTGGCCATATGTCATTAAATAAAGATTGAATATTATGTAATCCCGGTTCATTTTGAATATTTGAGGAATATTTTACATTTTGCTTCACAGTATCTCTGATCGGTGTAATAAATTGTTTGTATGGATGCTTCTCCCGCATTTATTTTTTCGGACTTGGACTTTCGTTTTCTCTTCTCTGTTTTAAAATATTGATGCCTTTGTCTTGTTTCATACATGTGCAATCTGTCTTGTTTAATAGATTTGCAATTTTATTTTGTCAGAAATCCACCGAATACAACTGCATTATTGTTTGTCTGCCCCATATTTGAACCCAAAATGGCCTATGTGGACTATGAGCAAAGTGAAGATTATATTTTGGAAATTGTATTGATAGGCAACTCTGCCGTGGGAAAATTGAATTTCTTGTCAGGATACACCAAAAATGAGTTCGCTCAAAATTCCAAAGCAACAATCAGCGTGTAATTTCAGCCAAAGACCATGAAAATTGACAAGAAAGAGATTAAAATGCAGGTTTGGGACATGGCTGGTCAGGAATGGTTTAGAGCCGTACCATCTGGATAGTACGGGGGCACTGTAGGAGCTATGTTGGTATACGATATAAGAAGGCGTTAGAAGAAGGGTTATTCACTTCGGCTTGAAATATAGTGAGGCGGTTGCTATATCACTAGGCGAGAGGAGGTTTAGGGTATGCGGAGATAACGCATAAGGTTTGATGAATGGGAGTGCTGAGAAATAAAGGTAATGGAGAAACTTCAGAGCATTTACATGGACTTCGGGCTTTCGAGAGCACTATGTATCTTGATAGCTTCGAATAGAGCCTCGGATCTACGTCTTCCGTTCAGATTGGAGTAAGTTCAGAGGCTTTTCCCGATGGATTTGTTGTATTCCGTTTGTTCTTTTTCTTTGTTAAGTCAGGGGACGGGGACGGGGATTCAGGCGGTTATCGCCATTTTAGGAGGTTTTACGAGGTTAATTCGAGGTTTTGCGATGTTGCTCTAAAAACAGTCTTGGATCACGGGTTTTGCACGGGAGAAGGTTCCATGGTGTGCAAACCCTGGAAATTCTAACAATTTGTAGACCTATAAATATCCTCCACACAAACCAAGGAACACAGACAGGTGAGTAGGTGATTTCATTCAAAGATCTATAAAATCGATTTCCATTTTGCCATTTCCAGTCTGCCAGCGTCCCACTTTGTTGTATTTAAAATGGGAGATATGACTGAGCGGTGATGGAAATGGAACTGATTACAGACATTGTTGTATTTAAAATGGGATATATGGCTGAGCTGTGATGGCGGTGGAACTGGTTACGGACACGGAAATTTATTAGTATCAATCTGTCGGTTGTTTTTATATGATTACGAGTGCATGCAACTCCAGAGTATAATTTTTTTGTCTAGAAGAACTCTGCACTAAGTATTTATTACATGCACTTATTGAACATTGTAAACAACATATTTTCCTCTGCCACAAGCAAAAAGAAAAATATAGTTAAAACTTATTTTCCTCCTTTCATTTATTCCCCTTTGAAATCCATTAAAACTTCATCCACAGACAGTAAGTCCAACTCGTCCTTCGACCTACCTCTGTTCTTAATATGAACCCTTATTTTAGATTTTTCAGAAATCACTGGAGCCATGAGTTCATTGTCGCCAATATGGAGATCATATTTCTTCATTTTAGTATTTTACTCAAACCCGGATACCTCTTGGAGCTCAAGATTCTCAACAGATTCTTAGGAGATCCATAGAAACAAGACCTGGAGGGACAATTAACACAAGGAATATTGATTTCAACAAATATAATACCTACAAAGTCTGTTTAAACAACAATGTGGACCCCTTTCCCAAGGATAAATCTCCACTAGAGTGGTAAATCCATCATAACATTCAACCACAAGACCGGACGAGCTAGATTTCACAAACGGGGATAACAGAAGGAAAGCTTAGCAAAAGAATAAATTAGCCATCGAAAACTCCATTTTCCAATGAAACCAATTCGACGATAGCAAAGAGCGTACACATAACTCAATGTTTAACTGCGTGAATTGTTTGGTGTTTAAATATCTCTGTGTGTTGATGTGATGCCAGCTGTAGCTCAAATCAATGATGTCCAAGATTTTAGCATGTGAGCTTCTGAACCATGCCTACGTTTTCAAATTCACCCTACCCATTGATTGAAAAGTTTCAGACTTCAAACATTTTTGTCTTTCATTTTATTTCTTATGTTAAAATTTTCAAATTTATAAACTGTGGATATTTTTCTTCATCTAAATATAGTCACTAGAGTTGTTGAATTATGTGCCACTCATTTGATTTTCATGCTTACAAACCAATCTAAATAAGGTTTCTATGGTTGTTGAATCCTCTACCACTAATTTGATTTTCATGCTTAAGTATGAACTTGCAATTTTTTAATTTTCTTTAGTTTTAAGTTTTATGCAAATTAACTATTCAACATATCATGATTGTGAGTATGTACGACTTTTCATTATAAGTATTCAAATTTAAGTTTCCAATTGAGAAATATAAATATGTATTAATAGTTAGCAACAAGGAAAGGCAATTACATTCTCAAGTTTAATTAAAAAAAAATCAGTGTAGTTTCAAGTCATTAGGAAAGTCAATTCCAACTTTCAAATTTACCTTATTTGTAAATGAAAATAAATATGATGACTATCATTTGTTTTTTTATGCTCCCATTTCACTTAAATGCTCTATATTTGCTCACCTTTTCATCACCATAAGTTGTGGTGGTATCAAAGTAAACAACCATCTAGATGTCATTCTCGTTTTCATCTTCCTTCTTGTGGTGGAACATATGGTGGTGGTTTTTTTCCTTGGACATATTGTATAGACAACAAAAATTCAAAGGAGCCAAGGAAATGCAGAGACTTATAGAGTGATACTCAAAATATAAATGGCTCAACAGAACAGAGGAGATGAGATGAGATGTGGGAAATGAGATAACATGGCATTGTTTATATAATTGGCGATCAATGTTGAACAAAGATGAACAACATGTAGAAACCGCACTCACACATAAAGTCTAGTGTGGCCACACGGCGGTGCCCCCTACCATATGCCTGGATCCTCTTTTTATAACACTAGCACAACCAGATTATAAAAGTGGTTGAAATACGCCTAAAGGTTAGTCGTTTTTCGTCTTTTCAAAATGTACATCAATCACTTTTATAATATGGTTTTGCTAATTCCATTATTTAAAGAAAAATATATTTCCTTGTTTTTATTTATAATGTAATTTGTAATTAAAATAAATGTAAATATAATTATTTTTAAATCTCTTAAAAAATATATTCATTTTAAAATTTATAAAGTAAACAAGTTTACCTAATGCACCCAATTACATGTGTCTTAGATTAGATCTATTAATGAATGAACACAACAAAGCTTCATTACCACACTCTGTTTTTACCCACAATCTATCTACAACCTCGCGCAGGATTTTACAGGTCAATAAAGACATAAGATTTTAACATTGAAATTGAATAATCACACACCAAAAGATCAGCTCAGGCCAGCCTTATTACCAAACATTTGGACATTTCGGAGACAACAATTGTCGAGTTGCAATTGGTGGTAAAGTTCACTACTTTACCCCCACATTACAACCAAAACGGAGAAGATGAAGCTCCCCTCATAATATCTGGTGGACGAGGACATGAACGATTATTTTCTTCTGCACAAAAGAGGACATGAATGATTATTTTCTTCTACATAAGAGAGCAAGCTAATAGTGTGTGATTTTTCTATCAAGTCTGCTCCACCTCACTTTGTAACATACACTCCATTACAAAGTGGCTTCAAACTCTACCATTCATTCCATCAAAAAATAATAAAAGGGTTTGAAGACACTCCATCTCTCGTAGAGAACAAACCGACATCAAACTCTACCATTCATTCCATCAAAAAGGAATGAAATCGTTTCACATTCAAACCATCAAAACTAAATCGTCAACAATATCTTTGTGAAAATGAAGAGAGCCTCGTTTGAATGCTTATGGATGATATCCACTATGGCTTCTTGCATTCGAAGGTAAATAAAAGACTTTATTGTTCGTTCGAAAAAAGAATTTGTTTTCTCACTGCAGAGAGAAAAAAAAAATCTATAATAAAGATGAGGGGATACAAGTTCCCTAGAATCAAATCCTGGCCTCCTGCAACTGTCCTTTGCTGAGAGTAAGCGGCTCCTTGTCCTTTCGCTAGAAATAGAAAGCCAAGGGAGCGTTTGAAGTGACCGCCCAAGATATAAAATTTAAGTATTGTTAAAAAAATCTCAACTTCGATTCTCTCCATTTTCTCCATGCAGAGGCCAGATCCAACAGTCTCACTTGAAAGAGGATGAGAGCCAACACCTGGGTAAAGAAGGGGAAACAAATTGTGCTCCACTCAAGTACAGTAAAAACATAAACTCAATAAAAAATCTAAATTTGAAGTGGTCCAACTGTGCAGTAGAAAAAACTAAGAGTATTAAAAACCTAAACCTAAAGTCACTATTAGTAATAGCATTGGTCATGATTATACTAATGAGGTTAATCACCCTTTTTATTGATGAACGGACATGTTTTGTCATGCAAGGAAGTTAAGGCTTGAAATCACATCCTTTCATTTATTGTGACGACGAAGAATATTTTGGCCATATGAAATCCTATCCATTAAAAACTCATTTGTAATTAAAAGTTCATTAAATATGTCCATTCTCAATAGGTGTACGCCTTTCGATGTAACTATGTGTCCAATTAATATATAAAAAATCCATTATTGTTTTGAAAAAGTAGATTCTCAATCTCGGTTAAGGTGGGGCGGGCATTTAGGCTGAATCTATCAGTTTTTGGTAACACATGTGAGTTGTCAATTGGAACCTTGTTCTTAAAGATGTATCACATTATCCATAACTTTGGTAAATGATTATTTTAATTGTATTTAACAACCAAACTACATCATGATGAGTAATGAAGATCTTATCAAACTTCCTCCATTGGATAAAGTATGTGCCAGATGTAGAATCAATTGGATAAAGTATGTGCCAGATGTATAATCCATTTCTACCTGCTTAATTAAAAAAATACAAGTGCCTTTTATCTAAGGCCTAAATTCCTATCTTGTTTTGGCTCTTAACATAGTTAGCTTCTCGGTATTGCTTTTGAAGATCTGATAGGTTGCCCCAAATTTTAAATCTCTCTTCTCAATCATTTTAATACTAAAAGGTTTAGTCGCCTTTTTTTAATGTACCTATTAGTTGAAACGTAATTTATTCAACAAAAATGGTAGCATGCCCTTTATGTTTGGTTGGAAATCTTTGAAGAATTATGGAGGAAATTAGACATACCCTTTGATCTAATTTCAATCTCATGGAAATATCTTAAATTTGTGATGAAAGGTGAAATGCACTCATGACAATGACAACAGCTTAATGACAAAAAGTTGAAATCCCAAAATCCATTCTGTGCAAGAATTATGTATTCAATCTTAGATCATTGATGCATACGATTATGCCTTACTAATTAAAAAGCAAGATTCCTCCCCCATATGGGTTTTTTTCTATACTATTTCTCGCAAGCACGAAAGGGTCACTCGTCATAAAGCCATTGTGAACATGATTACCTGTATGTGATATCATATGCTTTTGTATAATGACAGGGCTTGGTAGTAGGATCCGTGGGTAGCCCTCATAGTTGTTGCGTGTATACAAATATTGGTTGGAAATTCATACAACTTTCCTTTGTATTCTTCTAATTTGAAGCAAACACTTGGATACAATCAGGTACAACTACCCAACTTGTTTATACTCAAAATATCTCAATAAACATCCAAATCATTATGAAATTGAAATTTATTGTAAATACTTTTCTTTACATAAACTTTATAGGATAAGTAATTTCCTTATAACTATATTGGTTGATTTACCTTCAAGCCCTTTAGAAACATTATAACTGATTTTTTGTTAGTTTGTTATGGTTAAGTAAAGTAAATAATATATTAAAACGAATTAAAATATATATTCTTAATTATTATGTTACTCAAATTACCTCTTCATCATGCTTCCATATAACATTTTTTTTTTAAGTAAAAAGGGTAGTGCCTGTTATATTACCATTGCCAAAGTACAAAATTCAAGACTGTAGGTGATGCCAGCTGTCCTGCCTGAGCAGGAAACCGGGACAGCGTGGCATCCATGTCCATGTGTCACACTGAAAGCATAGTTTGCAAAAATTGACAAAGTTGACGTCCTGCCCTAAGGAAACCAGGACTCATGGTCACAGCATGCAAGCTGGTTATTCTATCTAACGCTAAGACTGACTGGTAGCTAGCTAGTAAAAGGCGGAAACTGTAACTACAATACCAAGACCAGAAACAAGTTTTAAGCATGAGGGAACCTCTGAGCCGAGCTGATTGTCCTAGACCTCGGAGTGCCTCCACCTCGCCGGGAACGTGTAGGTGCGTGCGCAGGTCGGACATTGCTTTTTTGTCGATGCTCTGGAGTGTGCCACGAAGAACATGTCCATCCGCTGATCCATGCGTTCCAAGCGGAAGATTTGGTCATCCAGCTTGTGCCTAATTTCAAAGACAAGATCGAGGTGCCTCCAGTCAGCTACAGGTGGCAGCTCCTCGCTGGTGTCCTCATCCGCATCCTGTGTCTGGTGTCGTCGACGCTCTCGTCCTGTTTCCTTCTCCTCGTTGGTGGGCTCGGGAGGAGCCTCCTCTTCCACGTAGCAGGGGGAGTAAGGCTTCTCCGTGGTGGCAGTAGAGGGGTCGGACACCTTGCAATCAACCTGACATTTGCTGTGGGTGCCAAAGCTTGTGCTCGGGTTCCAGTTCTCTGGTACCATGAACAGGGTGTGCCCAGGAGGGCTTGGCGGACCACCTTCCGGTATGACCTCTTCCACGTACGCCATTGGAGGCGTACGTGGTCTGGTCTTTCGTCGCCGAGCTGCAATCGCCATAGCCCTTTCAAAATTCTGCTTTCGCTTACGTCGAGACTCTGCCGCCTCGAATTTCTGCTTCCGTTTGCGCCAAGACTCCTCCGAATGCCAGGCCGCTCCCCGGCGCGACCTCCCTCGAATTCGGGGCATGACGGGGTCACTGTAAAAAGCCTGAGTGCTACCTTTGCCTGTCTAATTGCTTCGACAGAAGGGTGGGGTTGCCGAGTGCAGTCGTCTCGCCAGAGAAGAAGGAAGGAGGTTGCCGCGACTCTGGTCCGACTGAGAGAGCAAAACTTCCCGGAGCAAATTGCGGTATGAAGTCGCTGCTCGAACCACGAGAGTTGTTATGAACACCACCGCCATAGCCATAGCATTAAACCTCGCCATTAAACTCTGCTGCATAGTGCTCTGGTGAGGGGTACCCTTCGCTTGCGCGAGGGGCCTCATCGCGAGGGTTCTCCTGCTTGAAAACATGTGGGTTAACGGCGGAGGTAATGCGAGCCGGTAGATGCATTAAAGCAGCGTCCCGACTCGCTCCCACATGGCTCTAACGCGCCACCTTTCACCCCATACGGGGAGTGGAGATCATTTCTGGCTAATCCTTGACACCGGGTGAGGATCTCTGGGGCTGGTGAGCCAGGGCCCTCCCAATTTATGTGTTCCGCCTTCTGTTCCACTGCTTCATTTGCTAGTCGATCCGCTACCCTATTTGTGTCTCTTTTCACATGCAAGGTAGTGATGGTGAGATGTGGCTGTAGGTGATGACTGAATTCTGCGAGTAGGCTATAGAGTCTCCAGCTTGGAGAGATTTTTTCAGGGTCGCATCCGTGGATGATTTTGGTAGCTAGTCTTGTGATGATTTGCGAATCTCCTTCCAGTATTATCCTTTGATGACCCCGGTCGATGGCCGCTTGGAGTCCTCGCAGGAGTCCTGTAAGCTCGGCTACATTGTTGGTTGAATCACCTATGAATCCTGCGTCCAGACCTAGGATTTCCCTGCCTGAGTTCCTGAGCACTGGCCCATATCCCACCGGTCCTGGGTTGCCTTTAGAGGCTCCATCGAAATTTACTTTAATGAAGTGTTCTGGAGGGGGAGTCCAGGTGTTTGGGCTGGTGGGTTGACCCGTAAGGATTTTGGTGGGTATAAGGTTTGTCAAGATGGGCTGCCAGCTTTGTAGGATGTTCTGCTCCTCAGGGCTGCACTGCCAATCCTTCTCTGTCCAGGATTGGCTTCTGATTGTTTCTATTATTTGAGATCTGATTTTGGCCCAGTTGACTTCAGGGAGGGACGGTTGAGAGTGGAAAATGCGCCTGTTCCGTTCCTTCCAGATTTGCTAGAGGGTGAATCCTGGCAGCAGTTCCCATATAAGATTTAATATGGGGTTGCTGAATGAGATGTTGTCCCAATTCTCAATTGTGCAGTTGATGCTGCTTCTATTTCGGTTGGACTTGCACATGATCTGCGCTCCATAATCCCAGATCTGCTGACTGTAGTGACAGTCATTGAAGAGGTGTTCTTTGCTTTCCTCCTGCAGTGAGCAAAGAACGTAGATGGAGGGTCCAATGAAGCCTCTCTTCCTGAGATTATCCCAGGTTAGAGCTTTATTGTGCACTACTAGCCACAGAAAGGTGGAGACCTTGGGCCAGAGGGCGGAGTTCCAGACTTTATTCCAGATGGGCTCCTTCCTTGGATTTGGTTGGTCTGCTTCTAGTGAGTAAGCTTCCTTGATAGTGAAAGTGCCAGCTGTGGTGTACCCCCACCTCAGGATGTTTGGGCCCTCTTGATACAGTATTTTCCTGCTGGCGGCTTGAGCATGCCAGCTCTGCAAATCAACGGTCTCGGGAATCCCAAGCGCTTGATGGGAGATTTTCCATTGGCGCCACCTTTGATGCAGAGTTTGAGGCATCCATAGTTCCTTGACTTTGGGAAGGGCGTTTTGGTGAAGGGCTCTTTTGAGGGCCGATAGCTCTTCCATGGTGTCCAATGGCTTGAGTTGCTGCCAAGAATCTTCCCAGAATAGAGCACTTCCTCCATCTCTTAACTCCCAAAAGGCGTGGTGTTGAACTAGAGTGCGATTTTGCCAGGCTGTGTTCCAGATGTTGGAGCCTTGTATGTGGTTGTTGAGTCGAATTAGCTTATCTGTCGGAGTATGAGGTGCATATTTCCTTTTCCACAGTTGTGCCCAGGCTGCTGCAGGGTTCATTAACCATCTCCACCAGATTTTAGCTCCCATTGTTTGGTTCAATTTCCCCGGGTCTCTGAGACCCAGTCCTCCTTGACTTTTTGGCATGCGGAGCTTATCCCAATTGACTAGCGCCCATTTCTTGTTAGATTGGTGGTCGTTCCAGAGAAAGTTCCGCTGCAAGGTTTTGATAGCTCTGATGACTTTTTCGGGAGTTGCCAGAGCAGTGAAAAGATAGGTGGGCAGAGCTTGCAATACTGATTTGAGGAGAACCAGTCGGGAGGCGAGATTGAGAGGTCTGAAAGTCCAGTTGCGCAGCCTGTTTGAGATGGACAGGAGGAGGATGTCCCAGGAGATGGCGGAGGCCGCTGCTCCTGTGAGAGGAACACCGAGGTAGTTGGACGGAAGGGAGCTCCTGGGTATTCCCAGAAGTCTGGAGATATGACGTTGGACAGGGGGCGGGGTGTTGAAAAAGTAGAGTTTGGACTTGTCCAAGTTGAGCGACATGCCAGATGCCTCTGTGAAGTCTGACAGGATAGAGTTGAGTTTTGAAGCCTCTTGGACAGTAGGAGAATTCAAAAGGAGAGTGTCATCTACAAATTGATTGTGAGAGGGTGCGGGTTGAATGTTGTGCAAAGGTAGGCCTTTGAGGGAACCATCAATAACAGAAGCTTTAATGTAGCGCCCCAAACCTTCCGCTAAGAGTATAAACAGAAACGGGGAGAGGGGGTCCCCCTGCCGGATTCCTCTAGATGGCGAGAAAGGTTTTGATGGGACGCCGTTCACAAGGATGGAAAAGAAGGTGGAGGAGGTGAGATTCATGATCCAACTAACCCAGTCCTGATCAAAGCCAAAGGCGTCTAGGACAGCTTTGATATAATGCCAGCTTACCCGATCAAAGGCTTTTGAAAGGTCAAGTTTGATAAGCATACCTGGAGTTTTTGAGGTTTTGAGGGAATGTATGACCTCATTAGCCAGAATGACACTGTCCATGATCTGTCTTCCTTCTACATACCCTGACTGCTCCTTGGATATGAGGAAAGGCAGGATGGCCTTGAGCCTGGTGGCGATGACCTTCGTTATAACTTTGTAGATGACGTTGCATAAGGCTATGGGTCTGAACTATTTGGGATTGGTGACCCTTTCTTCCTTTGGGATGAGGGTGAGGAAAGTGGCATTGAGAGCTGGAAGTACCAGGCCTGAAGCTCTTGATTCTTCAATTACTTCCCACACATCCTGTCTGATCAGATCCCAGCAATGGTGAAAGAAATCCACGGTAAACCCATCCGGACCTGGGGTTTTACCTGCTGGCATGGCTTTTACAGCTTGATCGACCTCCTCTTGGGTGATGGGCCGAGTTAAGGCTGCATTCTGCTCTGGTGTGACTAAAGTTGGTATGTGTCTAGTTACCCTCCCGATTGCTTCCGTTCTGTCCCTCTGAGGTTCCGTAAGGAGGTCTTGGTAGTAATTGAGCAGCTCCTCCTCTATTTTGTAGTGCTCCCTGACTAAGTTACCCTGGCTGTCCTCGAGGTGAGTGATCCTGTTGATGTGCCTTCTGTGCATCATAGCTCTATGGAAAAATTTTGTGTTCTTTTCCCCTTCCTTGAGCCATTGGACTCTGGATTTCTGCTTCCAGAGGATTTCCTCCTGCTTCCTTCGTTCCTCCAAATGTGCCTGAAGTTGTTCCTCTTCTTTCATTAGTTCAACAGTTCGTTCTCCCGAGATGAAATTTTTTTGAATCTCCCCTAGTCTGCCTTCTATCTCCTTTATGCTTTGTAGTATATTGCCAAAGTTGTTTTTGTTCCATTGTTTAAGCCGTTGCTTGAAGTTTTTTAGTCCCTGCTGAAACCTGTACATACATGATCCGTGGTCTATTGCCGCTTGTTCCCACCAGGATTTGGCTAGTCTCTTAAAGTCCGGGTGAGCCAGCCAAAATTTCTCGAAGCGGAAAGGTTTGTATCTGGGAGGCTCTCCCAGGTCCATTTGCAGAGCCACGGGCCAATGATCAGAGCCTGCTCTTGGTAGGATGAGGCTTTCCAGATGAGAGCCTGAGTCCATGATTTCCTTTGCTGCCAAGAAGCGATCTAGTCGGCAGGCGATGTGCTGGGTGCCCAATCTGCGATTGGACCAAGTGAAGGTACCATTGCTATTCTCAATATCTACTAAATTTAACTGATCAATGAGAGCTTTAAACTTACCGTTGTCTTGCTCGAGTCTTTTGACGCCTCCAGTTTTTTCCTCCAGAGTCAGGATCATGTTGAAATCGCCTCCTAAGACCCAGTTCGGGGTGGCCACCAAGGTCTTGATCATCTCGAGTCGTTGCAGGAATTTATCTTTGTCCTGGGTGCTATGTGGCCCATAGACATTTGTGATGGCTCCTTCCTGGTTCGTGCCCATAACTTCAAAGTGAGCGGTTATGGTACCAATTGTTGTGAAGGGTTTTCTTATAGTCACATTGGCTGGATTCCATAAGATAGCTAGGCCGCCTGAGGCTCCTATGGAATCAGTTGTTATGGAGTTGCAGTCTCGCCATATACGCTGAGAGATTGTTTCAGCCTCTGCCCCTTTGCATTTGGTCTCCTGGAGCAGCAATATATCGGGTTTCTCTGCCATTATGCAATCTCGGAGGATCCTCTGTTTGGATCTTCCATTCAGACCTCTGATGTTCCATGTGATGATCTTCATCATTAAGAGGGGGGTGCTGAGTGGAGGTATCCCTCCGAAAGTTTGTGTATCTGGCTTGAGTTTATCATGAGGTTGCCAGCTTCCTTGATTAGCTGATGTGCCAGTTTCCTTCCTCTTCTTTTGTTTTCACGAAGGACTTGTTTCGTGCCAGAGTTCGAGTCCGTTGCTATACCCAGGCGTGCAGTGGATCCTGCGGAGGAGTTGAGAAAGACCTTGTGCACTTTGCGCAGTTGTTCTTAAGGGAGGGTTTGCAGGTCCTTCTGGTTCAGAGCCTCCTCCAGCTTTTCTAGATCTATCCCTGCCAGATCCCGATCATCCAGCAACATTGGGGTATCTCCATCGCCTTCTCCTTTTTCTTCCATTGGGGTTTCTTCAGTGCGCTGATCAGGGTCCAGATTCAGACCTTTTGCTTGCTGTTGCTGTGGATTTTTGTGCGGGTTCTGGACCTCCTCTTCCTCTGGTAGCTGCTCCAGGATCTCATAAGAGTTCTTCGTGGCAATGTTTTGCCCCGCAGTTGTGGTCTGCTTCTTTGAAGGGTTTCTCCTTTTTGATGTTACCGTGGTGAATCCATCCTTTTGCAGGGTTTCGGTTGGTTTTGCAGCTTGCTTGATGATGGAACAATCTCGGTACAGATGGCCATGTTCGTGGCATCTTCTGCACCTGAATGGTATATGCTCGTAGTCCAAGGTTTGTTGCCAGTCCTCATCCTGATACTCGAGGGTTACTGCTCCCGGGAGTGCTTTGGATATGTTCATGTACACGCAGATCCTAGCGTATGAGGTATATTTTCGTTGCCTTGTAGCTTCGGAGGCTTTCACATATTGTCCAAGGGTATTTCCTATGCCCATTAAAATCTCCTCCAACCAGAACTCTTGCGGCAGAGAGTACAGGCGTATCCATACAGGGGCCATGGTGAAGTCCTCTTTGTCCGGGCTAAATCTCTCAGTCTAGAAGCGGAGGAACAGTCCCGCCGAGTTGAAGAAGTATGGCCCATTTTCAAAGATTCTGTCTTTGTCCTCCAGATTATATAGAATAATTGTGAAGAAGCCCTTGGAGCTGAGTTGCAGCTCATAATCCCCCTTGGGATGCCACCAATATTTGATCCATTTGTGGAGGTCTCTTTCTGCCGGCCAAAGCCCCAGAAATTTGCCGATTAGGGCGTGCTCTCTCATAAATTGCATATGCTCTCCAACCCAGGTTGAGCTAATGAGGTACCTGGGCGGCTTCTCCATCTGCGGAATACACTTGCCTGGTTCCCAGCTCTGTGGTGGCTTTGGTTGAGAGGTTCTGGCTTCGGTTTCCATCTCCACTCTGAGACTCTGTTCCCTGGCGAGCAGTTGTTCCGCACCTGCGGCGGCGGCTCGAAGGTGGGTCACGTCGTTCTAGCTCCCGTTTTGTCATTGGCCGCTACATTGCGATATGAGGGGGTTTCCCCCCCTCCGCTGCGTCCATACCCTTGTGACAGTGGAGGTCGGGTGATCGTCTAAGGCTTTGGCTGTGTATCGCGGAAGAGGTCTGTGCTTGCTATCCGTCAGTCTATCCTACGAGGAGGCTAGGGTTTTGCAGTGCTCCATCACCAGATCTCGCGGGGATTTTATATATATCATGTGACTATGAATTTTGTGTTATCTGCTTCCATATAACATTAGTGTAATAGTTTATATTTTATTAAATTTATGAGAATGGGTCAATTTATTAGGATCGGCTTTTCAAATATATTTTTATAAAATGTATTGAAAAATCCATCCAAATATTTTATAAAATTTTAATGGTAACATAATTTTTCAATTACATAATACTTATAGGAATGTTAAATATTTTATTATGAGGAATTATCAGATTCATAATAAAAACCCAAAAACTTTCCTCAATTCACCAGTTCAAAAGTATGCTAGTTCTATTATTTATAATTTAAAATACAAGACGAAAAGATAGTAAATCAATTCTTCATTATTATATATTTACTTTATAGTTATTAATATTTTCCAATTATCCGAATTATATAGTCCATCAATCAACAATTATCTCAATTATATAGTCTATCGATTAAAAAATCAAATTGGATTGACTTTTCATTAATTTATTTTAATTTATGAAGTTTTTTTAATATTTTTTATATATTAAATTAAATTTTAAAATTTTTAAAAATAAATTTAAAAATTTAAAAATTATATATTGATTGAATATTTTGATTTGATAAATGTCTATTTTAATAAATATTTATTAAAAAATTCAATTTAAAAACATAAAATTACAATTTTTATATTATGCATTTATACAAACCATCTTTGTACAAGCCTAAAATACAAAATTTAATGGCCATTACAGCTTGACATAGAACTGGATAAACACGTGGCAAAGGACTGGAGAAGACTCAGTTCTCTTGTTGCAGAAGATCAGTTAATCTACTTCACGTTTTTGTACAGTCATGCCACGCATACTTGATGTCATTAAAGGCTTCAATCAACTAATCTCCCTCCCTCTCTTATCTTATCGGTCTCTACCTACACGGGTACTAGATGTTCGCCATAGCTATATCCAAGTTTAGACGAAATCACATTCTTTGTCATATAAATTTGTCCTGGTTTCATTTACCGAAGACATTTTTTTTTTTTTAGGTTTTTACCATTTTTCAGATTAAAAAAATAGAACTGGTTTTTTACCATAAAAAATTTCCAGAGTAAAAAAATAGAACTAAAAGTTAAAATACGGTGACAAAATATAACTAAAAAGTTAAAATACGGTGACATAAAGTCTAAGGTCAGCGGATAGCTCTTATGTCTTGTTTCGTTCTCAGCCAGTCAATCCAACCACCTCCCTGCGCTGCAGTAAATAGAAGTCTGAAAACATTTATGAATACAGATCACATCGCATGTATATTTCTGAATTATCTGGTTTTAGATATGGATGATACATTATCCATTAAGTTCATATCTACTTGCATTTAAAATATTGAATACCAATTTATAACATTCCTTAATTTCAACGGAGATATGAATTCTGATACTTATCTAACTTAAGTATATGTCCTGAGACCTGGAGATTTATCTAACTTAAGTATATGTCCTCAGGCTGGCCCCGTCAACGTTGTGGAGTTGTTTCTCTCATTTTAATTAAAAAAAAAAAATCCTTGTTCTGATTGGATTGTCTAGGGTAAGTTAATCAAGATAACCTTTAAATATTCCAAGCTTCTATATTAAATCACATAATATTTCTTTAACTATGACATGATTACCAAATTACACACTTACATGAGGAGATGATCCCTACCCTACATATTGGTATTTTTTGAAATTCTATATATATTTATATTATATTATAAATATATAAATAATCAATAATTAATTAATTAATCAAAAGATAATGTATGAAATACATGTTCATTAATAAAAGGGCACTCTACCCAAAGTATATGTGGGGCCCTCAATTGTAATATCTCGTAATATCTCATATCATCTCATATTTATTTACTATTTTCAATTGAGATTTTGTAATTATTCTATGATAATAGTATTATAAGGCAATAATTATCATATCTAAAGATCAGAAAATTCAACATAGTATCAGAACTAGTTAAAAAAAAAAACACTTCCACTGTCAAAGCTAGTTAAAAGCTCTGAGTGCCAGAGCTTTCAGATCTTTTTTTTTTTTAAGTGTACGGTTATGGTCGCGACTAGTCTATGCACACAGAGCGACCATAGTGACGGTCGTGAGTGACCTCTGAACATAGAGCAACCACAGTCCTTTTGGTCACGATTTACCTAATTACACGACACGATTGTCTTAAGGATATGAGATCCAGTAAGTCTCACATGGAGATCGATAGTTATGAGCAACATGCTCCAAAGGATAAGGGTACATATCTCTCTTTCTAAGTTGTTCATCCTTCAGACTATCAGGAGGATTCAGTAAAGCCAACAGAGTTAGTGGATCTACCTAGAATGATGTTGCAGTAATCATGAAGAGGCCAGCATGGATTCACGACACTTTGTAGAATGAAAAGGGGCATGCAACTTCCAGTGGTGCTTTTAGGGAGAGAAAACAACCTCAGAGGTTCTCGAGTTATATGGCATTAATGAGTCACAACATTGATTCAAAACCTTCCAGTTACGAGGAGGAAACAAGCCAACATGCTTGGAAGGATGCCATGATGGAAGAGTATCAGTCCATCATGAAGAATGATGTGTGGGAAATTGTGTCGAGACTTGAGGGGAAGTCAGTGGTGACTTTCAAATAGATCTACAAGATCAAGATGCAAAATGGGGCAGATGTTCTCTCAAATTGGTCATGTTGATTTGACCAATGGAAAATGATACATTCACTCACAAGGATTTGGTAGTGGTGAATGGCCCAGGTGTAGTCTTTCTCATTAGTCATGTTGATTTGACTATGAGTGATAAAGATTCGAGATGTTAGATGTTAGTTGATGTTTCAACATTGGGAAGACATTGTCCCAGATTTGTCATTACCGATTTGACCAAGGGAAAATGATACATTCACTCACAAGACTTTGCTAGTGGTGAATGACCCAGGTGTAGTTTGTCTCCTTAGTCATGTTGATTTGACTAGGAGTGATAAAGACTCAAGATGTTAAATGCTAATTGATGTTTCAACATCAGGCAAACATTCTCCTAGATTAGTCATGCTGATTTGACCAAAGGAAAATGATACATTCACTCATGGGGCTTTTCTAGTGGTGAATGGCCCAGGTGTAGTCTTTCTCCTTAGTCATATTGATTTGACTAGGAGTGATAAAGACTCGAGATGCTAGATTCTAGTTGATGTTTCAGCATTGGGAAGACATTCTCCCAAATTGACCATGTTGATTTGAGCAAGGGAAAATGATACATTCACTCACCGGGCTTTGCTACTGGTGAATGGCCCAGGTGTAGTCTTTCTCCTTATGCATGTTGATTTGACTAGGAGTGATAAGGACTCGAGATGCAGAATGTCTTCTTCACTGAGAGGGAATGTTGATGTTTCAGTATCAAACAAATATTCTCCCATATTGGTCATGTTGATTTGACCAAGGGGAAATGATACATTCACTCACAGGGCTATGCTAGTGGTGACTAGTCTAGTCATAGTCTTTCTCCTTAGTCATGTTGCTTTGACTATGAGTGATAAAGATTCGAGATGCTAGATGTTATCACATGTCGACCCAGAGTGAGCCTAATCTCAGAGAGAGTCGGTTGGCTTAGAGGGAGAGTTGCAGAGGGAGTTACCCCTCAGGTTCAGGTGGGAGAGAGACATCTCTCAGGACTGACAAACATGTGTCATGAGTCTAGGGTGAAGTTTGTATACTTAAGAGACAAGTTTGGCATGATGCATAATGTCTCCCTCACTGAGAGGGAGTGTTTCAATGTTTTTCTAGTTAGCAGCATCGAGCAAAAATTCTATATAAAAAGACAATAATGGAAAAGACATGTCCATTAATGAAAGGGAACTCCCCCCAATTATATTGTCAAGGCCCTCAATTGCCCTCAATTGTAATATCTCATATCTCATAACATCTCATATCATCTCATATACAATATTATCTCATACAACATTTACTTACTATTTTCAGTTGAGATTTTAAGTGTAATTATTATATGATAACAATACCATAGGACAATAATTATCAGATACGGAGATCAGAAAATTCAACATATGTGGAAATAAAAAAGCTTGAAGTGTCTTTATATTTATTGATATAAATTCATCTTTATTTATGAACCCCATTATACTCATTGGTATAAATTCTTTTTATTCATGAGCACATGAGGACAATGATAATAAAGGTATAAACATTTTAACCATAAATACATTATTTAAATTTCTAAAATTTCTACATTAAATTCTATAATATTTTTCAAAATCTACACGACTTCCCCAAATACAATATGAGGAGATGATCCTTTCTACCCATACAAAGAGGGCTTTAAGATAAAAGGATGATCCCCAAATACACTAATATGAGAAGCTGATCTTTTTATCCATACTAAGAGGGATTTAACCTAAATTTAACCTAAGAGGATGATCCACTTAGGGTTTCTACATTAAATCACATAATATTTCTCAAATTTGACTACTTTCCCAAATACACTATAAGATTAAGAGATGATCCTTTCTACCTAGAATTATTCATACTAAGAGGGATTTAACCTAAATTTAACCTAAGAGGATAATCCACTTAGGGTTTCTACATTAATCACATAATATTTCTCAAATTTGACTACTTTCCCAAATACACTATAAGATTAAGAGATGATCCTTTCTACCTAGAAGTAAAGGGATTTAACATAAGAAGATGATCCTTTTACCCATATGAAAAAGGATTTAATATAAGGATATTCCTCCTATAATCATGAAGGAAAGGGGCTTTTAAGTACTATTTTATTTATTAATAAGTAGAATTATGAATGAAAAAATGGAGGCTAACAAAATAATAAATATGTGATTCCACATTTAACTTCTTAATCAAGCATATCTTCAAATTTTGGTGTTATTCATCATGTTGTATCATTCTTGCAATATGCTTCAGAAATCAATGTAATACATAATGATCTATTAATGAATCTATTTGTACATTATTTGGAAGGAGAACAAAAGTCTTGAGTAAAATGTTGTAGTGGTCCTACGAAGATTTCATCTTTTGCATATTTTTTTCAAAATCTTCTTTAAATGTTGAGGTCTTCATTTGCAAAAGTTTGAAGATGTTATTGCAACTCTACAAGAAAATGAAGAAGGATCCCAAGCCTCCAAGCATGAAGACCAAGAGCTTAAAGAAAATGATGATGAAGAATATCAAGAGCCACTTCTTAATCCCATACATGAAGATTTCAATGAAAATATTGAAGATCGTGCTCAAAGTCCTATTGAAGGCCAAAGACATGAAGATTAAAGTGAAGATGAAGAAATTTTGGTGAAAAAGATAGTAATTCTAAAATGCTTTAATTTCACAAATGTCTAATTATTCATTTTTATTATTATTTTAGTTTATATATATATGATAGTTTTATATTGACTACTTATGTTTTAGGAGTTTTTATCATTCTTAAATAATTGTTAAAATATTTTCATTATATTTTGAGATCTTCATGTCTCATGAAAAGTAGTTTTCATCCTCATAACATTCAAACTTAATAATGGTATTGATTAGTATCTTATTGAGAAGGCCTTCATAAGATCAGAAATTACATGTCCAAACTTAATAATGACATTGATTAGTACCTTATTGAAAAGGCCTTCATACAGTTACATATCCATCTATAGGTATTGAAAGAGTTGGAATGATATTTAGAAACCTAAACCTTAATTTTAATGAAATATTTAATCTAATAATATTGTAATAATTTTTTTATAAACTTTAAAATTATTTATACAAAAATTTACCATATAATTTATTGTAATAAATTGATTTTCATACAGAAATCAATACCATATAATTTATTGTACTAAATTGATTTTTTTAATGTATATTGCTATAAATTTTAAAATCTTTAAAATTAAATAAAAATGTATTTAAATTGTGTGAAAAATCCATAAACTAACAAATTATATTTATATTTTTTTCATTTTTCTTTTAATTCAACATAATGTAATTTTAATAATTTTAATTAATAATTATATTTAATACTTTAGTATCATGTTCAAAATTTTTGATTATTATTAATTTGATTTTCATTTTTAATCTCTAGTTTTAATTTTGCATGTATTTTAAACATTAGTTTATTTTAATATTTTTTTTTACATTTTTTAAATGGAAAATATCAATTCTTGAGATTGCACAAGTTGAGTGAATATAGTAATGAAAAATTGTAATTTCACCAACAATCACATTTTCTAATTTCATTGATAATTTACTGAAAATATTCAAAATGTTTAGATTGGTTTTTAATCTTTTCATTTCCCTATGCAAACTTGAAGTCTAGTTGTGTACTTTCCAGAGCCAAAAAAATCATATTTTCCACATATAGTGCCCTACTAGTTAGATAGCATGTGTATACACATGTTTCTCCATTACAACCGGCGTACATCGGGTTTGGTGCTTAAAATTAAAAATTGTGCTGGGTTTACATGTCACATCACGAGATCCATGATCCTTGACCTTCCATATACTAGAAACGTTCTGACTCATTCATTCAATTCCACTTGAAGGCTATAAATTTGGCCATATCCAAACCGTGGAAGATGAGAGAATTCAACTTTTGAGAGCAAAGATACTCTCGAGAAATTTCACTTCACATTGAGTCTGCATCTTTTTATCCTTGAAAGTGTGAACACATTGTTCAACCCCCAAGTTCTTCCTTCTTTGATGGAGAACATCATTGTCTTCTTTATATGAGCTTGCCTTTGGTGGAGGATTGAAGTGGTGGAGGTCCAACTGGAGGAACTTAGATTCTCGGTTTCAATGTGTGTCGTTACAGAAGTTTTTCACTTAATCTATTTAGTTATGTTCAACATGAGCTATGCATCTATGACATAATTCAATCATAGACTGCACATAACTAAATAGATTAATATCAATAAGACACAAAGTACACAATGATCACCACTACAACATGATAGTTGTACAACCATATTACCACAAAAAAAATGCAAATAACTCAAAATAAATAATAAAAGAGTTATATATAAAGTTGGTAAATTATGACATCTACTAATTATTAGATAGATTTAATATCAATGTTCTCACATTTAGGAAGAAATTTATTGAACCCATCCATAAAATTTGGAAACTTTTCAAATATGTGAAAGATTTGAAAATAAATTTAATTGCTAATGAGTATAAAATTTGAGAAAATAGTTCACGGTTTCAATGAAATATCTAGATTACAACTCCAACTTACTAACCCAAACAAACACACAAAGATAGATGCACAAAGACTCTTGCATTTGCTTACATTGATTTCACAAAAGATAATTATGTTGTAGCTCCATAGAATTTATATTAAGGTAAATTAGTTACAATACATTTACAATGTAACCTAGATCGATCTTTGTAACTTTGTGTTATTAATTATTTCATTATTGTATATGTGCACATATTTCATGAATTGGGTTCATCTTAGATGATTGGGAGGAGTGATTATTATCCTTCCTATCTGAGTTCAATTCCATAAATGACATGTCGATCTCATAATGAGTATATTGTCATAATAACTTATAGATTTATATAAATGAAATAAATAATTGAAGTTTATAGATGTCAGAATGACTTATAAGTTTACATAAATGAAATAAAAAATTGAAGTTGATAAATATCTTCAATAAAACCTCAAATTCTAATAGATTATTACATTATTCTTATACATGATGAAAAAAACAACCAATACAAATAAAGTGGACCCGCCTCTAGAATTCAAACTACAAATTATGACAAATGTGAGCACAACATAGTTTATTTGAAGGTAAGTTTTTGTGAGAAACTTTTCCCCTCTCCATAGTTATTAGCCTGGGGAATTTTGGACTACTAGCAAGTGATTCCAATTAATGAAAAAAACATAAGTACAAAGTAACTTCTAAGTTCTAATATTATTCTTATTGTATATATATTTAAAGTTTAATCAATTTTTTAAGTTATTTTTTTAGAAGTCAAACATATACAAAGTCTAATTGGTAGCTTAGATTTTTTAAAATCTTAAACATCCCATATATGAGGGTGGGGACGAGGATATATGAGAGAAAACATCCCATCCCACCCTTATATTTTGTTAAGTGTGCATCCATATCCTCCATGTTGGTGATGATAGCAATGAAGAATCCCTTATATATGTAAGTTTGAGATCAACCTAGCTTTTTGGCTTCCAACGAGTGTGGATCCACCAATCCAAGTCCAAGGATTTCTCAATAGGATCCAACAATCCAAGTCCAAGGATTTCTCAATGGGACAGATGTCCATAAATTTATCTATAATGTTATGATCATTCATATGCTGAATGTATTGATCAATTTGGTTGGAAACGATTTCATACCTTGGCGTCTTCGTAGCTTTGGGGATACTTCAACATGTTCTGGGTTATTTCGTGTTTTGGGAATTGTACGCTTCCTTGTTGATATCAAATGTGTTTGTTGAAATCATTTATATCCTTTACCCCCACTTCCCCTTTATATGTTGCTTTATCTTTTTCAGAGTATTTTAAAGTGATTGGTTGAGGGGCAACCAATCAAAAATGCGTTGTAGGGCGAAGCTGCGCTCCCCCACCAGCCGCCCATGCAAATAGTTGCAAGGTTTGTAGACATAATTTGATGAAACCCTAAGAGTACTTAGCTCTCTTTCCTCTCCCCTAGTCCAATAATTACAAATTTAATAATTAAACAACTAATATATTGATTTTTAAGTTATTTACCTTTTATTATAAATTTGTTTAAATAATATATATATTTTAATATATTTAATTTTTATTATAATTTTTTTTGTTTTTAATTAAAAAAAATCAAATTATTATGATAAAGGTAAAAATGGCATTATTCGATTTATAGATTTAATATAAAAAAAAATTATACATTTATAATCAATAACAATCATAAAAGATACAATAATATTTAAAAATAATTAAATATTACTATATATATTTAGTTAAACAAAATTTATAATCAATAACAATCATATAAAAACATAATAATATTTAAAAAAAAATAAACATTATTATATATATTTAGTTACACATTAATTAAAAAAAATGTTAGAACATAGTCAACAAGTGTTGCAAGGCAACGTAGTCCTACCTTTGGTGGATTTGAAAATTCATAATAAAAATAATAATGATTTAAAACTAAATAAGATTAAATTATATAAATTGTAAAACTAAATAAAAAAATAAAACTTTTTAATGTTTTTTTTATATTATTAATTAGATTTGAAAATTGATAAAATAATAATTTAAAACTAAAATAAGACTAAATTATATAATCTTTAAAACTAAATAAAAAAGGATAAAACATTTTAATATTTTTTATATTATTAATTGTATTTGTAATAATTGAAAAACATTAAACATTTTAATGTTTCTTGTATTATAAAATATGATTTAAATGTTTAAAAATCATGAAATATAAATTTAAATAAAATTATAGTGAGAAATAAATAAAAAAATATCCATGCTATATCCAGGTGCCTAGGATCAGTATCGAACCAACTAGATCTGATGGCACTACCCAACCAACTCTCTTATTCGCGGACATCAATCCAATACCACAGTTGAGCTTAAATCGTGCAGCCAAAAGAATGAGTCTGCTTATGCCAGAATAATTGAATCGACAAGAAGGTTAATGCTCCCTCTGCAATACATATTAACTTACAGAGTACTTGACATAACCGAAAATGCATATATACAGCGACTATACCCGGCTGTGAATTTCTATTGCCTCAAGCAGTTTACGGAGATAGCAATTTGGAAATAATGAAGAGCTTGTCCCTGATGCATATGCAATAACCACTATGGTTGGAATTGGGTGCTGCCTTCAAAGTAAATCCTTTGAAATCCCTCGAGAGAGTTAGGCTTCCTTAGAGATTATGCATTTCCTTGAACAGTTTGTTTTAATTACAACTAATACGAGAATACCAAGTGTTCTTGGCAGATTACTTAGTGTATAGTTTGAATTTTTCTCATATTTATACTACATGGTAGAATACTTTATACGTCGAAGAGTTTTAGATGCATACAGAGTGAAAGGTTGAGATGTATTCTCCTCCAGTTATTTGCATTCATAACATTTTGTGCATACAGTGCTTCCAACCCGTATGCATGTAAAGTGCATCTAATATAGAGAGTTTCTTCCTTGCTGTAACCTCGAGTATATTTGCATGGGAGGAAAATTTCCAGATATGTATAATAAAGAAGCCTGTTCAAATATCCATGTTTATGTAGAGGCAGGAGGTCCGTTTATGGATTCATGGAAATTGGTATGATATATTTTGCCTCTCATAGACGAGTTCATACATCAGTTTGAGGCAACATTTTGGGAAGTGATACATTGCGAGCAGGCTTGGAATTTGACGGACGTATTTTTTATTTGAACCTGTATTTGACACATGGATAAGAAATCCACACGTCATTATTCATTATTGACAGACATTAAAATACTAAAAACGTCAAATTGACGTTTACAAGTGTAGATTTGACACATTAGAGACTTATAAATATATACCGCCTAGATTAATAACTATAATTCATGGCTTCAGCCTTCAAGAAACTAGGCAGGGCCCGCGAGTCATTATAATTGGAATCATCGGAATGATAAACAGTGCTCCAGTACCTGAGTTATAAATCCTCAACTTTATCTGGTCCCGATGTAATCTCTTCTGAATAAAGGAAACGGAACATTGTTAACAAAGAAAAATGAAATATGCATTAGATAAATTTTGGATTTTCAATGAATAGTCTTCCACATGTTCACAATGGTTTAATTGTCACACACCAGGGTAACAGAGAACAATACAGTAAAAAACAGAACAAAATGCATTTGTTTTAAAATTCCCGAATAGCAAATGTGGCAACAGAGATCAGAAATCAGAGAACTACCAACATTTCACATTTAGGTTTCCTGCCTAGTAGATCAAATCCTTGACATCATTTCTGTCTGGATTCCATATTTTTAATTTGAGTAAATATGTGATAAGTTATAACAGAGATCAGAGTGTTGAAGAACGAAACGTTGTGCAGTTATCTTTCACATTTTGGTTTCCTGTAACCTAAGTGACGGCTATTCCATCTCCAATGAACATCAGATTCGTCTTCTTCTTGTGCACTTCCATGCTCTGTGCATAAGCTCATATGAATTATGTATCTCGTATCGCTCTTTTTCTGGATCTGCATTCACTGCCTCTGCATTGTTCATGTAATTTCAACTCCTGTCCAACATTTGGTGTCTTACTCCCCATGAAATGGGACTCGGCTTGAACAGAGTGCGATTATCAATCGAAATAGTTCATCGCAGCTTGAGGCTTCGACTGAAACATTCTTCATCATAGTGAATGGATCGCTGACCAGATGAGGGATATTCCTCACTGTGCCTAGCTATTTCTGTCTGAGATTTCCTTTGCAATGTGAGAAGAAATATGTTGATACTGGGTATAACATGAAACCTTTACACTGTCAGGGGATCCTATTGTAAAGACAGCAATTTAACAGAACCAGAAACCGGTCATGTTTCTGGTAACATAGGACTGCATGACCCATAACAGCATATTGATTAAACTAATGCAAAGATTCTTAACAGGCTGAAATAAAAACTGAACCTCGAATGGTATAGCAGTCTGACCTTTCTGGTCTAAGATACACACTATTGTCAGCACCAGGAAATAATAGTACAGCTACAGCAAAGAGTAATTTAAGAACGTTCAGAAGTACTAACAGATTCTAGAACAATGTAAGTTTGGATAATACCTTGATCCTTGTACTTTGTATACACTCCTTTCAACTCAGTATAATTAGAGTTAGTCAGACCACTGCAAAAAGGAAGAACAATAGAGAGGCCCCAATCAGTCAAATTTTAAAAAGGGAGTAATTTCATTAACAAAACAAAGAGCAATCCATAATCCAAGAAGCGCAGCAGATAATTTTGTTCCTTCAATACATTTTCTAAAACAAATCATATAAAAGGCCTGATTTAACAAAATTACAAAGCCTCAAGGTCTATTTAATCACATAAATGCTATCCACTATGAAA
>ML802354.1:72721-82842 GCA_009831015.1 Picea engelmannii
GCTTGCCATGCTGCTCCCAGCACTGGAGCTGTCTGTGGTTGTGTCGAATCAGCATGAGATGTGTCGCCGCTCACAATGTTACGGTAGGAGGGGGGCGTCCCTCCTCCCGATGAAGCCGCCATGTTGAGGCCAGTCGGTAGTGACTGCCTATTCACGCTCTTCCGAACTCAGTAGAAGCTTGTTCGGCTTCAAACCCTGCTGCGCTGCATTCGTTGCTTCAAACCCTAAACTTCTTTTTTATATCTATTTATCAATCATAAACGAAGAAAGAAAATTAACCCTAAAATCCATAGAAAACTTATTAAGCACTAAACCCCTATTAAATCTGCCCATTGTCAATAGGTGTACGCCTTTCAGCGTAATTAAGTGTTATCTTTCCATACAACTAATATATCGAGGATAAGCTCAAAATCGACTTTTTAATATTGATACATCATTTTAAAGATATTTCAAATATTTTATAGAAATAGTTATTAATTTTATTGTAATTTTTAAATAATAAAATATTTTTTAATTTTTAAATTATACATATTATTTTGTTATTGATTAGAAAGTTTGACTAAATTTAATAAACTTCATAGTTTAAAAAAAATCAAATAAATATTTAAAATAATTTAAAATAATCATATATTAATTATATTAAAAATTATTTTGTATCATTGTGAAAAGAACAATGGAATAGTCTCAACGCAACCAATTAGTCTCAAAGCAATCAATTGTAAGCATTCCAACATTTACAATAACACCGGTAGATTTAAAAAAAAATGGTATTTATGAAAATCCATGATATTCAAAAATCAACTAAGAAATGTGTTGTTGAAGTAGCAAACCCATGACATGAAAGAAGTTGTTTGGAGGTGGATCTTCTTTTGAATGAAAACATTCTTAGTGTTCACAGTGAGAAGTTGGTAATTTCTTTTTGGACTTATTAGTATATCGTCATAGGTGCTTATGGTAATTGTCAAAACCCTAAGCGCTTGTGGTGATGGCCACATTGCCACCAAGTTCATTTTCAAGATTGTTGGGTGTGAACTTGTTATCAAGAACACAAATTGATTCCATCATTACAGGGATGATATGTGTTTTTGTGACAATTATTGATGATGTTATGTGAGCAGAAGAGACACCAAAACTTGTTTGATTGTTGTCCTTGCATTACTAGTCCTTGCTTCTACTTTGGCAACTGGAATGTTTTCAATGAGCCATCATTTGATCGATTTGGAGCACAAAATCAACAATTATGCCTTCTCGGTAGACGACGCACAACAGTCGTTGATATATCCCTCACATGGATCTTTCACCGTTGATCTGTGATCTGTATCGTTTATTTATCCCACATGCATCGGGGAGGCTTGCATGACCAGTCTATAACCAAAACTTGACCAGTCTATAACCAAAACTATTCCTTTTTTACTAGTTTGTGAAAAGAGAACTACGGAACCATGTGAAGCTTGCACGTAACCCAATTTGTTATTGCCACATTAACACCAATCTGTATGCCTCGTCAGTGTTGAGCAAACTACCATACCTACCTACGTCAACCAGTGATAGGTCCATCTTGTTTCCATGTGTCATTAGAAGAGTGGTCATCTTGTTTCCATGTGTCATTAGAAGAGTGGTGTGAGGGTGAGGCTCCCATGCAAAAATCATGTTCACTGGACTCGAGTCGAATGGAAGACTTGTGCTGAGTGGCCGGTGGGCTGATGGCTAGTGAGTCGGTGAACCAGACTAGAGTCAACTGGAAAGGAGCCGGAAGGAGACCTTATGGGGTGGATCGGTGGACCAAAATGAATAAGAGTCTGTTGGCAATAGATATATGGAAGCATGGATGATGGAATGGACCAGACTCGTGTTGGATGTATGGGTTGTAGGATAGACATTACATGGGGCGAGCAGTGCGCTAGTGGCCCAGTGGATCGGACCAGTGTTGGATGGATGGGTTGTTGGATAGACTTTTGTGTGGGGATACCGGTGGAGGATGGATGAGTTATTAGATGGAGGTTATTTGAGGTGGCCTAATGGTCGGTGGATCGGTGGACCAGACATGACCGAAGGTGTATAAAGGAGAGGAGAAGAGAAGAGGGAAGCAGTCCCCGGTGACCGATGCCATGTCATCTAGTGATGCCATGCCAATGCCAAATCATCAACCATGTCAATAGATAGTCAATTTTGCTAAGAATTCTAAGTTTGGAAATTAAAAAAAAAAGGGGGACAAAGTTGCAGATTCCATATTATTGTAGAAGTTTACTAGAGCATCCAATTCCAAATCTGAAAGTCGCTTTTTGTTCCCAATCGTAAATACTATCTCTATCGATATAAATTTTTCTTGGTTCCCACCATATTTTCTTCTGCAAGGGGCAGAAGTTGGCCTTTGAAATTTATTGTACCTATGAAACATGTGCAAAAAGGGAGGAAACTATTGATTTCAAAGAGCCATGACTTTAAGCCCAAAGATCAGATTGGGGCATAAGAATAGTCATTGGAAATATGATGAAGAAGAGAATAACCTAGAATTATTAAAATTTGGAAAATTATGACCTAATTCTTCATGAATTGAGAAGAAAAAAGGTAGTATTAATTGACAGAATTTCTATATTATGCATAATTCTAACAAATGGTTTCTTGCACATTTTGCAGAATTAGATGTATATGAAGATCAGTTCAATCTAGGATTACATATTAAGATTCATAGAAGATGGGGAAGGAGCCTTTAGTCATGAGAGAGAAGCCAAAGGCCATCATATCAATGTTGGTAATGCAAAGACATAATCTAATGGACATAGGTGCATAGTGGAGCCAACAACATTGATAGAGATTGTGAGAAGCTTGAGAATGGAATTGTAGAGTTACAAAGTAGAAAAAGAGAATATGATGAAAGAAAAAAATAAAATAAATTCCCAAATAATGTAAAGCATAAATCAGTTGCAGAGGCAAGTAAAGAATGGATCAAGGTCAAGATAGGAGGAAGAAGTTAGACAACATGAAATAAGAGATAACTACATAAAACCTAGTCATTCAAGAGGTGCCAGTAGAAGTCATAGACATAACTCACCTCCTTACTCAACAAGGAAGTTTTGTGCATATAAGTATTCAAGGAGCAGTCCAAAACTGTCTCTGGATAGACATAAAAGAAGAAGACATGAGTTGAAAAAATTGCAAAGAGAGATAAGGAAGCTTAAACCACCATCCTTTGACAGTGAAAGAGAAAGGGAAGATGATATTGAACCCTGGTTTCTTGCAATCGAGAAGTATTTTCAGCTACTGTAACGACCCTGCTTAAATAAATGTATAGGATTATTAATTATAATTAAATTGATAATCTGATTGTCCTAAGATGTCAGCTAAACAATAATTATTTCTTATATAATATTAACTAATTAATTATCATTAATTATTTGTTCATAAATGTCAATGATTAATTAATTATTAATCGACTCTTTAATTATGTGAGTAAAGAATTAATGGGGTTAATAATTTAATTTATTAAGACTTACGTATACGGGAGGGGATAGGACATTAAATGTAAGGATAAGATAAGATAAGATAATAAATACAAGGGGATAAGATAATAAATAAATGGATAAGGAAATTAATGAAAGGAAGGGTCGGTGAAGGGGGAATATGACGAGGAGGAGGACGCATTTTGGAGGGAGACGAGAGTACTAGTTTCTTGGCTTGGCTTTTGTGGTTCTGTGGTTGAGTTCTACAATCCTTGAGTATCATTGCAGGGGGCACCGGGTTGCTAGGGGTTTTGGGCACGGGGGGCCAGGATATCCATATGGTATCCTGGAGCTAAGTAGTTGTCCTAGTTGGCAGGGTGGAAACTCGGTTTTGGGCAGAGTTGGCCCATGGATTCAAGATGGGCAAGGCAGCAGTAGGAAGGTCAACAAGACAAGCGTAAAACGGAGGGTTAGCATCAGACCCAGGTATTTTAAATTACGTATTTGTTTATTCTGCTATGAATTTTGTTATTCGTTGATCAATTTACATGCGTATGTGCTAAATTTATAAGAGATTACCGAGTTTCATAAATCAAGTAGAAGTTACTGTTTTGTTTGATTAATTATTTGACGTTAAATTAATATGGCCACTACACATGGTATCAGAGCTTTTTGTTTGAAATCTGGGCCTGAGGGCCAAAGCTCCAAGCTCTAGCTCCAGTCCCACCTAACCTGCAAACCAAACACACTATTATTTTGATTATATATAAACAATACGAATTGAAAATGAAAAGGTATAATGATATACAAGTGGAAAATGTTAAATATTTTTGCTAGTGTATGCTTATTGTTATGCATCCACACCTTGAGTACGTGCTTTTTTTTTACACCCAAGTCCATGCAAAACTACTGAACTGCTGCCTCGTCATGTTTCTGGATCCTCCAACCGAGCTTCTCTGCAAAACTGCACATTTTGCCCTTCTGCTCCTGCTAGCCCCACACAAAAAATCACGCTAAAAACTACAAATAGAAACCAACTCACCAACGGTAACTGTTGTTTCTGTCTCAGCTGATCAAACAAAAGTCTCTCCCTCCTCTCCTCTTCCTATTCTATTGATGGAAAGACCTATGGATCTCAGTGTTTTAAGCTTCTTGTTTTGTTTTAACCTCTTAAGCGCTTGTTCTGAAATAATTTCCTGCTTTGAGTGAGCCCCTGACGACTGAGGGCTCTTCTTCCATCTGTAGAAAGGACTTTTGGCTTGCCATAAAAGAAAGTTAATTCAATTCTATCTATCTGTCCTATAATAATAAAACTTAGATTCAAGCGTATCATGGTAGACCGCCTCAGTAAAAGCGACCGGTCAATTCATAATCTTTCCTAAGTTTTAGCATTCGTTTTACAAAATAATGATCTTGGGCATTTGCGGCCCCTAATTCCCTCCAAATCTTTTCTATGGTAGCAAGGGAATATTCTTCCCCTTTCGGACATGCATTATATAATCCAGTTCCCTGTGGCCAGTAAGTAGGTGGAATCCATGCAAACCTGAACAAGGCTGAGCATCATGGTGCTGTGAAACGACTTTATTCACCTACTCCACAACTACACTGCTAAAAATCCTCAATGGTTATTACCAGCAACTACCGAACTGACGAATTCATGAAACTACATAGAATTTATAGAGTTAAGAGGTAAGAACAATGAAAAATAACAAATGGATGCCAGCAGGAGTGGAAGTCGTGACCGTTGAGCAGCAAAAGTGTGTGGTGAAGAATACAAGGGAATTTGAAAGCGTGTGGAGATCATGGTGGTCATGTAAGATCATTTACCCAAACGTCTATCTAACAACAACTCTAGTGAAGAAATATGCCCATTTCTTCTTCCAAATAGAAATTAAAAAGCAAAATAGAATACCCAAAATCCACTATAATTAGAATCCACTATAATTAAAATCCACTATAATGAGAGCAAATCAAGACCGGAATGATTGCCTGCAATTTATAGCGGCTGGGGAACCTCGGACCTCCACCCATAAGAATGATTTGAAAAAAAAAAACATAAGCAGAATTAAAATCTCAGACATACCTTGGAAAATTCCTGAGGGGCCACCCCCGGAAGATAAAATGAATCTGCTGGGGAAGCCAACATAAGGTGAAGAAGCAACAAGGGCCATACAAGGGCTGGCAGGAACCCCATGGACTAATTTTATATTGTATTACTTGAACCAAATGGATTTCATTATTTCCAGCTGAGGAATTACCCTATTTTTCCCAAGGCCGACAAGATGACTTCCTGATAACGATATTCTGAATTGCTCACAATCCCTACACTAAGTCCCTTTCCACGGGCCCATCTCAAGAAGGGCACTGAATCCTCAAAAACAGTGTAGGGTGCAGAAGAACCAAATACAACGTAAATGCGTTTAAAAAACTTCTCAAGAGTTTCCTCATTGTATGAATAGCCAACCTATTTTGAAAAAAGATATTAGTCTTCAAATACCAGTTTCAACTGTAGTCTCCATGATGGTCAGCTATTCTTGAGCAAGTAGATCAAATTTCAGGAGTTGAGATTAAAATGATGCACCTTGTCAAAAGAATCTTGGACACATTTTCTCCACCACTTTATATTAGGCATCTTTGCATCAAATCCAAAACATGGGTATTGTTTTTCCATATTAGTATATGCTACTTTAAAACCTTCGTGCATACGTTTATAATCTAGGCAAGGCAACCCTACAGCTTTTGCAGCCAGACAATAGTAATCTCCAAGTCTCCTTTATAAGCTATTAATGTGCCAGTAACATCTATAGTGATGCAACGCAATTTTGATAACAATGCCATTTTCCATTCAATTAAAAACACCCTTGCTTTTCTGCACCAGATAATCTGACATGATATGAAAAAAATAAAAATAAAAATAAAAATAAACAACCAAAAATAGAGGATTTGTTCAATGCATCTGCTAAAGTTAGATGCCAAACATTATGGATCAGGTTTCCTCGTCTCAAGGACTTGAGAACTAGCCGAGTGCTCCTTGTGAGAATCTTGTTTTGTTTTGTGGAATATCACTCATTATGTGCAACTGCAATGACCACGTATTCGCGACTTGGTCCTAGAAATACTTAACTGTTGTGCTTTCTTTAATACTTCACACAAATGCAGCCTGCAAACAGAGCAAAGTTTTTACATGTCAGAATCACAACCAGATTTACATGGAATTAACCACACACACATTTAGCTTGTTACTTGTCCATCTTCTGAATCACAATAAAAAACTACCACACTGGCTAGAAACCTCTTTCCACAGGCTTTGAAGTTTAAAGTTTAAACACAACCTTTCATAAGCAGGAAATAGCAAGTAAAACTGGTAAGATGATAAACAACTGCTTGGGAAACTATAGCAACATAACATTTCAGCCTTGAAAAGATAACATATTGGTAAGTAGATCAATTCAAAAGAATAGGATCAAAATCATAACCAGACACCAAAGTCGAGACCAGCGGGTTAACAAAACACAACGCGGGTTAATAAAACCTTACACCAAACACCCAGGTGCCATTGCCATAACAAAAAGCCTTGTGCCAAACGCCAAGATATCGAGGAGGACAAGGACAAGACCACGAGGAGGCCTTTGTGCACAGCGCATCTGAAAATACCCAACGAGAAAACAAAACCACGACCAGACTAGACCAGCACCAGTGCCAAGAGCAGAGTGAAGAGGCGGCGAAGGAAAGAGGCGGAAGTGAAGGAGCGTTAGGGTTAAGGAATGGCTTAGGGTTTTGGTGTTGAGTGACGGGGTCGGGCACGTGGGCCTCATGCCAAAAGCCCGACCTTAAAGGCTGCCAGATAATGCCTCGTTTCTCATTAAGTATTAAGCACATTAAACTCTCACTGAATTGAAAGTAAGTTTTTTTTTGTAATATTAATTCTAATTTTATTTATTTAAAAAAAAAAAGTATTAATACTATTACATAAATTTAAATTATTTAAATTAAATTAATTACCTTATATTAAATTAAATTAAAACTCATAATTATTTAAATTATTTAAATTTAATAATATATGCTAAGCTTAATATGATAAAAAAAAATAAAAAAAATTGACTCCATGGGTTTTGAACCCATGACCACCACCAAGCGAAGCGCCTTATAAAGAACACTAACACCAACGCGCCATACATGAGTCCTTACAAATAAATTCTTATAATTAATAGATTAATGGTAACACTGTATGATTAGAGTGGTGTCATTATTAGGAAGATATAGTATGAAGATTAAGACTAACTGGCTTATTACCTAACCTAGTGATCTGAAGCCAGCTAACCGAGTTGAATCATAATTAGTGAATGCACCGGAAATCAAGGTAAAGGCTTATCTAGTGTTGCTAATCTTAGTATCCCAAAGTATAAACTCTGATTGTCCAAGCGTCAGGCTCACGATACCGTACACACAATTCGTCGAGCCGAGCGCCAAGTCCCTCCATTCCATTCCACCAACCAAAGTCGAATACTAAGCTTCAATGCATCGCCTCAGATTCACTACATCATACGACCACAAGAAAGGTGGGGTGCGCTCGATTATATTATCTATCGAACAAGCACCTACACCGCCATATGGTAACAGAGTCACGCAAAGGACAGTAGCCACAGGGATTTCAATGGCAGCGAGTGCAGCATCTCGCTCATCACCAACAACGCAGACAGGTCCACGACCATCTCAGGGAACAACTAGTAGGGGCAAGGGTTCTAGGGGAAGGAACTCATTTTAGAAACAGTCACATAACAGTGCACAGGTTCAATCTCGTGTTACCTATTGGGGGTGCGGAGGACCCCATTACCAGCGTGACTTCCCAGAGTTACAATCAAGGTTCGTGCATAGAGAAGGAAAGACACCGATGGGGAGAGAAAGTAGCAACCACCAGATTTACGCAGCGGTTAATAACCGCCAGGCCGAACATCAATCCACAGTGGTGGAGTCATCGGGTACGCTAAATCATATCAATGTTAAGATTTTGTTTGATTCTGGTGCGACAGATAGTTTCATTTCACCATATGCATTAGAAAAGAGTGGGTTGGCAGCTTACGAGCATGATGACTTTAAACAAGTCGAGATGGCTTCGGTGGAAAAACAAGCGGTAGGACCTAGTGTTGATAATTGTATAGTAGACCTGGGAGTGTGTACTACTAGGTTGAAGGTATACGTCACTTCTCTTGGGGCATATGACCTAATCATTGGAATGCATTAGTTAGCAGCTCACCGAGCTTTGGTAGATTGTTTCACAAAGAGGGTGCTTTGTGTTGATGATGAAGGAAGACCAGTAGAGATCCAGGGTGTATAAAGAAAAGTGTCGTTACACTTTATATCAACTATGAAGGTTAAGCGATGCTTGAGACAAGGGTGTCGATTGTATATAATGGAAGCAGTGAATGAAAGGAAGGGACCCTCATTGGATCAGTACCCGGTATTTTCAAAATTTCAGGATGTTTTTCCGAACGAGTTACCAGGGTTACCTCCTGAGAGGGAGCTTGATTTTACTATTGAGCTAAAACCTGGTGCAGAACCAATCTCCAAGACTCTGTATCGGATGACAGCGTCGGAACTTTGTAAATTGCAAATGCAGTTGAAAGAGTTACTGGACTTAGGGCTAATAAGGCCCAGTGTCTCACCTTGGGGCGCACCGGTAATTTTTGTAAATAAGAAGGATGGATCCTTACGACTGTGTATAGACTATAGGGACTTGAACTGTGCTATAGTGAAATATAGGTACCCGATGCCGCGAATAGATGACCTCGTCGATCAGATGAAAGGAGCAACGGTATTCTCAAAGATCGATTTGCAATCAGGGTATCATCAGTTAAGGATTAAGGAAGGCGATATCCCTAAAACCACCTTTTGAACTTGGTTTGGACTTTACGAGTTTGTCATAGTACCTTTCAGATTGACCAATGCACCGACAGTATTCATGAGCCTCATGAACGACGTATTCAGGAAGTACTTAGATCGATTTGTACAAGTCTTTCTAGATGACATTCTCATCTATTCCAAGAATGAGAGAGAACATGAGGAACACTTGCGAATAGTGTTGTCCTGCCTTAGAGAGAACAAATTGTATGGTAAGTTGTCGAAGTGTTCCTTCTTCCAGAAATAGATCCACTATTTAGGTCATATCATTTCCGGCAAAAGAATCTCTGTGGACCCAGATAAGGTAAAGGCCATTATGGAGTGGCCAGTGCCGAAAAATGCCCATGAGGTGAGAAGCTTCATGGGGCTAGCAGGTTATTACCATGGATTTGTGGAAGGGTTCTCAAAAATAGCGAAACCCATCACCACCTTGCAACGCAAGGGGGTCAGGTATGAATGGACAGTAGAGTGTGATAGTGCATTCATTGAGCTTAAGAGGTTACTAACTAGTGTGCCAATTCTATGAGTGTCGGATATGGAAAAGGACTTCATGGTCTGCACGGATGCCTCGAAGCAAGGGTTGGGGGGCGTGCTAATGCAGGATGGAGTGATAGCCTATGCGTCAAGGAAGTTGAAGAAGCACGAAGAGTTATACGCGACTCATGATTTAGAGTTGGCAGTTGTAATGCTAGCTCTGAAAATTTGGAGGCACTATCTTGTGGGGCGAAACTTTGAGCTCAAAATGGACCATCAAAGTTTAAAACATCTCTTCACTCAAAGAGA
>ML802354.1:103343-117776 GCA_009831015.1 Picea engelmannii
CTAGGGTACCTTGGGAATCATTGACATTAATGGTGATCTCCCTCGTGCTTGTTAACGGTTTACATCATTGACTGGTAATCAAGTGGTTTCTTCCATGTTCGACATCAGGACATCTATTCACATGGTTAGATTCGTACTACATTGGGATCGGTAAGAAGACCCTGGGTTGAGTGATCACTTTGATATATACTTTTCCCAGGTTGCGATGGAGTTTCTTTTGAACAATGACACATATACTACTACATAGATCCACTTTGTATTGGTCATGGCTATGTCTTGTCATCTCGTAGATCCACAGTGTATTTTCAGTGGCTATACCTTTTTATCAATACAATTATGGATCCGCAGTGTATTTTATGGTGGCCATATCTTGCAAGTCTTGATCACCCAAGCATAGGTATGCATGCCTGGGGTTTTGAAATATGTCACGATATTTGTTGGATGTTTGTGTGCAGCTTCCGTCAGGTTCTCTGCATCTATACCCTTGCTTGAAAGTCTACAAAGTATTTCAGTTATTAGTTCTTGTCTTCTAACTTCATACTTTGGGGGGCAATATGTTACACATCAAAATTACTCACTTTGATAGTGTCGCAAGTGTCGTCATTACAAAGGTCGCAAGTGTCGCATTTTTCTCACAAGGTCGCAAGTGTCGCATGTTGCTTGCAAGTGTCGCAAGTGTCAGGGAAGCATACTGCCATGATGCCTATGTCGTGCCTATAACGACATGAGAAGGACACTTGAAACACCTCAAACATTTGATTTGGAAGAGGAGAAATGAGTTAACAAGCTTGCAAACCTTTTTCCATATGAAAGCACCTCAAAAATTGAGCTTTTGAAGGAGAGCGCTCCCCTATACCTCTTCTCTGAGTGTCGGCGCTCCCCCTTACACTGTCAGGGAGTGTTATAAAGCTCCCCTGGCCCTTTTGAGGGAGCGCTATAGATTTTGAGAGCGTTGGCGCCCCCTTAAAGCCTACTAGGGAGCGCTACAGCGCTCTGATGGCCCTTTTGAGGGAGCGCTACCTATTATGGGTAGTGGTTAAGTTGTTGAGATGAATGGGGGAAGGATCCTTTCATTCTTGGAAGGTAGTTGGATTCGAATCCCTAGTCTAGCCATGATCTTAGGGAAGATCCTCAACTGAAGGAGGAAAATCCTCAACTTCCCCAAGGATATCTCAAGTGGTTAAAGCCTCTCCAAGGCTATATAAACAAGCTTTCTAATGGTGAAAGGGGAAGGGAAATGGATAGTTACACAAAACTTATGATCTCATAAGTGGTGTTGGAGCTGATTGGAGGAAGAATTGCTAGCATGAAACCTATGATCTCATAGGAAACACACAGTCAGCCAAAGGAGAGTGATCAGTGAAGCTATTGTTATCCAGGTTGTGGATCTTTCGAGCAAGGGTTAGACGAAGGGGATTTGACGAAGTTGTTGCATTCGCATCTACGATTGTAAGTATTGTTGTCGTTATTCTCATTAATATGACACGCTTGGCCTATTTCTTTCTAGTTTGTGTCTGATGTTACATGAACTTATCATTGATAGATAGATCTGTTTTCAAGCTAATATCAATAGAGTAGGAAGTGGTCGTATCTTGTTTGTCTACAGAGCTCAACAAGGAGCAAAGGATCGAAGCGCAACTCGGAGCGTGCAGGGACAAACGTCGATAAAGAGGTACTTTTGTTATCCTTCCTTCTCATGTGTTAGTTTAGATAGATTTGAAAGGAAGTCAGTGTCCACGTTAAGCATTTTCTGTCTTAGAGTTAAGGTCAATCTCTTTGAGGTAATCCACCTATCTGCAGGGATATTTTCCTACAACACACCAGGCCAAGTCTCTCACGGAAGTACTGAAACTTCGTCTTAGAAAGAGGTTTGGTGAAGATATCTACAATCTTCTCATGTGTAGGAAGGTACTGCACATGTATTGCTTTCCTCTACACCATGTCTTTGATATAATGATATTTTATCTCAATGTATTTCAATCTATAGTGAAACACAGGATTCTCAGAGAGCTTCACACAACTCTAGTTATCACAATGAATAATGGTAGGATCCATCTCATGATCAAATAAATTTGTCAGGAGCTTGCAAAGCCACACTACTTCGCGAACTTCCATACTTAATAATATATACTCTGCTTCTGCGGTACTCAAAGCCATAGAACTATGTTTCCTGTTGCACCAGGAAACCATGGCAGACCCCAAGGTAAAACAACAATCGGATGTCCTCTTCTGGTCCACTGTGCTCCCTTCCCAATCATATCCTTGCAAACTCAAGTCTGCACTAGAGGGATATCTCAGGCCATATCCAACTGTGCCTCATAGATATCTCAATACATGCTTTGCTGCTATCCAGTGAGTCTGTCTTGGCTGAATCATGAACTGACTAAGTACATTCACTGCATACCATATATTAGGTTCGGTGTTAACCAGATACATCAATTATCCAATCAACTATCGGTACAAATGTGGATCAATCTCACCTGAATCAGTAGAAACATCATTCATTTTCTTCAAATCCATCACCATCGGTGTAGGCATGGATTTGCACTCTATCATACCGAACTTCTTCAATATCTCTACTGTATATTTTCCTCGACTTAGGAAAATCGCATCAGTCCTTTACCATACTTCTAGTCCCAAGAAGTAGTGCATCATACCCAAATCCTTCATCTTGAATTCAAAATTCAATGCTCGCTTGCATTCAACAATAAGTCTTTCTGAACTGGTGAGGAATACGTCATCCACATACAGGACCAATATTAGGCACTCGTTACCAACAATATGATAATATAGGTTTGGATCAAAAACACTCTTGTTGAAGCACAAACTTATCAAGAATCCATCCATCTTCTCATACCGAGCATGAAGTGCCTGCTTTAGTCCATATAAGGCTTTCTTCAACCTGCACACATGATTTTTCTCATCGTGTATCACGAATCCCTCTGGTTGCTCGATGTAAACTTCTTCCTCAATCTCACCATTGAGAAAGGTTGCCTTTAAATCCATTTGATGTAGTTTCCAACCCATGGATGCAGCTAGTGCAATAATAGTATAGATGGAAGTGTATCGGGATATTGGAGAAAATGTCTCCTCATAGTCAATTCCCTCCACCTGTGAGAATCCTCTAGCTACAGATCTCGCTTTGTATTTCTCGACGCTTCCATAAGCTCCATGTTTGATCTTATAGATCCACTTGGAAGTTACTACAGACTTCCCTTCTAGTCTCGGAACAATATCCCATACATCATTCTTCAAGATGGACTAATACTCTTATGCCATGGCATCTTTCCATACCTGCTGACCTGTCACTTCTCCATGACAATAAGGCTCAGTATCAATGATGTGGCTCATGGCTGAAAAGTAGCTCAAAAATCTCTTTGGTCTCTTGCTTTCTCAGGATGTGTCTTGAGGGGATGCATGTCCCTCTGCCTCCTACAGAGTTTGTTGATCCCAGGCATGCCTTTTTATGGCCTACTGTAATGTATCTGGGAACATCAATTGGAGCAACAAGATCAAATGGATCAATAACTATCTCCCTCTGAACTACTGAAGGGTCGAAGGTATTTTCTCTTCCTTCCTCTCAAATAGTTTGACTCCCTCTTAGTCAAGTGACTCCATATGAAGTATGAAGGATAGGCATCTTCCTTTTCCTGTTTTCTAATTTGAAGGCATCTCATGTATTCTTAAGTCCTCTACTTACTCTACAATACTTTTGTTGGTCTCCCATACTAGGATAATAACCAAGATGACCTCCCATAGGGATAACAATCAAAGTGGACTCCTCTACTGGATAATAAACAACAACAAAAATGGACTCTCATACCAAGGATAATGGTCCAAGTCAAGAGGGCTCCCACACCAGGGATAATACCCTTAATTATCAGAATGCAAACAACTACAAGTTTAATCAAATAAGGAATGTAGTACAAAAGCTTACCCTAGTCTACAATCATGCTCAATCTCGTATTTGTTTTTAGAGGAAGTAATCCTCATCTCTCACTTATTCAATTTTATTAGGTGGTTCTGGATCCATGTCAGCAATGGAATCATATTGTATTTCTTTATTCCGGGTAGGACAATTTCTCGCAATGTGTCCATACTTGTCACATCTGAAGCACTGGACCTTTGACATGTCTTTTCTCTGATAACCTAAATTCTTCTCATCTTTGAAAGTTTTCCTGGAGTTTCTTTTATTTCTTCCTCCTTTCTTTGTATGAAGTGAAAGAGCATTATTTTCATCATGAGGGGAGTCTTCCACTCCTCTAGATATAAGTCTGATTTATTCTTGGGTACAGTCTGTCCATAGACGATCAAAAGTAGGTAGATGTTCTTTACCACTGATACTTTGAAGAAATGGTTCCCAATTTTTTGGCAGATTATTGAGAGTGGCCAAAACAAGTTGTGTGTTTGATATGATTTCTCCAATGGAACATATTTGATCTATGATCTCTGACATCTTCATGAAGAAGGTAGCGACGATGTCACCTTTTGTCATCTTGATATTTTGAAGCTGGCCCTTCAATGTAAGATCTCTAAGGGTGTTGTTAATCTCAAACATATTCTTCAATGCTTCATACATCTCATAAGTTGTCTTCATGTTGGAAATACGAGGCAGGAGATGATCTCTTACTGAGTAGATGATTATTTTCCTTGCCTTGACGTCATCTTCCTTCCTTTCTTCCTTCTCTTCATCGGTAGTTGTCTCTGGTTAAAAAAATTGTATCACCCACAATAAGTCTTCCTCTTCAAAGGTGACCTGAAGTCTTGACTTCCAAGAACTGAATTTTCTTGATCCATCAAGCCTATCTTCCACCAAGGTTTTGTTCACCATATTTGCGGATTCTTCACAAACCCTTGCTAACTAGGCTAGAAAACCTAACGGCTAGGCTAGGATAGAAAAATTAGGTTTTGTTGGGATTATGACTGCCAACAATAAGACTTGAAATTTATAAGAACAATGGTGAGCTGAAAATCTCCTTCAATGAGCTGTAGAAACCCTAAATATGAAATTTCTGCAGAAAACTATGAAACCCTAGGGCCAAAAATTCAAAATTCTCGAAATTACAATCTGAGAGTTGTTGGAGGTGAGTTGAGGGAGTTCGTACACCCCTATGCAATTTTTATCCCCAACGTACAAGTATAAATTGTTGGAACACCCAAAAGGAGAGGGTCGTACAAATTTTATGGAAACCCTAGGAGGGTCGTATGGTTCTTCAAGACCTATGCTCTAATACCATGTTTAATTTTCACTATGTTAGGCTCAAGCATGAGGTTTATTTCATTTTATTCATGTACTTTAACCATAAACAAATGTAGCTACACAATGTACAAGTGTTGCAATAACCAAGATCACAAGACGAATAACCATGCACAAGAACACAAGAAATATACTAGGAAAACCATTATCAACAAGGGATAAAAACCAAACAATCCTTTTCTATATTCTCAAGAGAATATCCTCCAACCATGAAACCCTAATGCACACAAGAGGGTGTTATACTACCTTGAAACTTGCACCCAAGAGAGGTGCACACTTCAGCCCTAGAAATGTACTTGCTGAAATTATGAAATTCCAAGTAACATGTGTGTTTCCTCAATGGGGAAATCACCTTTATTTATACTAGACTGGACAGACCAAAAGTGGTGTCTATTGGAACAACACGGCTGACCTCAATAACTCATAAAATAATTAATTATTACAATAACCATTAATTATCTTTCACATGTGGTGGAGCTGGTCTGTACCCTTTACATCATAATTAGGGTTACAGGTAATCATACTCTCAGAAAATATAACAAGGGATCTCACACATCCACTAGTGCTCAACCACTAGGGGCACGTCCACCTGTTCTTAGCCACATGGACGTCCTACTCAACAGATCTCTAACTCATTGAGTCCATAAGAGAATCATTTGGAGTACCATCTCAAGCCTGACTCAACTGAGTCCACAAGGAAAGAGACCACACGTCATAACAACTCATTCCAGAGTCTGACGCACACCCATCACATGGGCACCTTCACCCCTCACAGGGGTACACATCGTTTCATCTCAATCCTGAGAGGAGCGACACACCCAACTCATGGGCATCCTCACCCCACACAGGGGCATGCATCATCTCATCTCAGTCTAGAGAGGAACGACACACCCATCTCATGGGCACGCCCAACTCATGGGATCTCACATAGGCCGACTCACTCAGTCTGTGTCCTAGAGGATGTCTCACAAATATGTAATCATCAACAAAAAAATCCTTAGATAATGAGTACACCATAATGAAAGGAATTGAAAATGTCGTTAGACGAATTGTTGAAGAAAGGGTACATATTTCCATGTGTTTCACCTTGGGGATCACAAATACTCTTTGTTAAAAATAAGGATGGAACATTGAAGCTGTGTATTGACTTTAGACATGTGAATAAATCCATTGTGAAGAAAAAATACCCTCTACCCAGAATTGATTACCTCTTTGACCAACTAAGAGGAGTAAAGATATTTTCAAAGACAAAGTTGAGATTAGGATACCATCAGGTAAGAATCAAGGAAAAAGACATCAATAAGACAACCTTTAGAACCTTGTATGGACATTATGAATTTGTAGTGTTGTCATTTGGACTGACCATTGCAAAAATTGTCTTTATGTGCTTAATAATGACATTCAAAAATTATTTGGATAAGTTTTTCATTGTATTCTTGGATGACATACTTGTCTATTCTGAATCAGAAGAATAATATGAACATCACTTGAGGTTGATACGACAAGTACTAAGGGAACATAAACTTTATTCTAATATTAGTAAGTTCTCTTTTTACCAAAAGAAGATCCATTATTTGGAGCACATTATTTCATAGGAAAGTGTAGCAGTGGATCCAAGGAATATTGAAGCCATTAGAGGATGGTCAACACCAAGGAATGTTTCAGAAGTTATATCTTTTATGGGATTAGTTGGATACTATAGAATATTTATAGCACGGTTCTCTAAAATTGCTCATCCCAACACTTCTCTACAAGGGAATTAAATTTGAGTGGACAAACAAGTGTGAAGAGAACTTTAATTTGTTGAAAGAATTACTTACTAGTGCACCTAACGTTGAATATTGTTGACCCAAATGAGAATTTTGTGGTAAGTACATATGCATGCAAAGAAGGACTTGGTGGATTCCTCACTACAAATGGACATGTCATTAGTTATGAGTCCATAAATCTTAAAGAACATGAGAGGAATGATGTCACACATGATTTGGAGATTGTTTCCATAGTTCATGCATTGAATATGTAGAGGCATTACCGCATGGGGAAGATTTTTGAATTAAGAACAGAACATAGTGGCCTGAAATATATTTTTGAGAAACCAATTTTGAATGTCAGGAAGACAAGATGGCTGGAATTTTTAAGTGAGTATGACTTTGACCTCAAGCATATCAAAGGAAAATAAAATAAAGTTGTTAATGCACTCAGAAGAAGGATACATATAATGCATGCTACATCCATTAGTATGCATCAGTCATATTTAAAGAGAATAATTTTATATGTTGTTGTTATAGACCAACGTTACCTACAGATAAAAGAAGGTTTACAACAGGAAAATGTACAACAAAAAATTAAAGAGTATGAGATGAAGAAAGATGGATTAATTATGCATAAAAATATATTTTGTGTTCCTAGTTCTAGAGAACATAAGGATTTGGTATTAAAAGAAATGCATAATGTTTCGTATACCAGAAATAACGGTTACTAGAAAATAATTGTAGGAGAAAGAAGAAAATTCTTTTGGCTAGGAATGAAGAAGGAATTTGTTTGTTACATAGCCAAATGTATGGAATGTCAGAGAGTGAAGGATGAGCATAGACACCCAGTGGGTTTGCTATGACAATTACTAATTCCAGAGAAGAAATGGGAAGTGATAACTATTGATTTTATCACTAAGTTTTCCAGGAAAACAAGGCACCATGATTCAATAATGGTAGTTGTGGATAAATTGACAAAGGATACTCGTTTTGTTCTTTTGAAAATGACTCATAAAACAACTAACATTGCTGAAATATACATGAGAGAAATTTCTATGCTGCATGGAATACCAAAGGAAATTGTTTTAGACAGAGATACACAATTTACTTCAAATTTCAGGAGGGGATTAATTAAAGGATTTCATACAAATTTGAACTTTATCACAACATACCATCCATAGTCAGATGGACAGACATAAAGAGTCAACCGAGTAATTGAGGACATGTTGAGAATGTATGTGATGGATAATCCATCAAAGTGGGAAGATTACTTGCATTTGGTTGAGTTTGATTACAATAATCAATATCAAGATTCATTGAGAATGAGTCCATTTTTAGCTTTGTATGGTAGAAAATGAAATATTCTTGTGAGTTGGGACAACCCAAAATACATAGTAGTAATTGGGTTAGAATTTCTCAAGGAAATAGAAGACTGGATGCTTAAAATTAAGCATAATTTGAAATCAACACAAGATAGACAGAAGAGTTATGAAGATAAGAACATGATAGCTATAGAATTTAAAGTGGGAGAGCATGTTCTTTTGAAAGTAAATCCCAATAAGATCTCATTAAAGTTGGGAAGATGTACGAAGCTAGCAACCAGATTATGTGGTCAATTTGAGATATTGGACAAAATAGGGCTAGTTGCATACATGCTTGCATTGCCTACTTCCATGAATGTGCATAATGTATTTCATGTCTCTTTGCTGAAAAAGTATGTGCATGATTCTAACCATGTTATTGATTGGAATTTGATTCAAGTGTATCCAGAAGGAGACTTTTAGGTCTAATTGGTGCGCATATTGGACAAAAAAGTCAAATCAAGTCATAGAAATGGTAAAAGTTTAGTGGACTTGCTACGATCATGAAGATGCTACTTGGGAACATGAAGATGCCATGTAGGAAGAATATCCATGAATTTTTGAAGAATATTGAAATTTTTGTTTTATGTTCTGTATATGCACTAAGGACAATGCCAAAATAAGAGGGAGGGGAATATAACACCTTGATTTTGAGTCCCCAATTTAATAATGTATTTTGTTTATTCATGGAAGGAATGAGTGCTTCTAAAAATGGAAAGGGTCGGACTTCCTAGGAAATGTAATGCTTTGAAATTGTTAATAATAAAATACATCATTGGTTGCAAGACGGAAAAGGACAAAGATAGGAGGATATGATTCCACAAGAGAGAGAGAGGCTAAAGGGGGGATAACATTTTTTATTAATTATTTTCAGTTACCCACGTTTGTGTTGGGGGGAGAATGAGGGGGTGCATGATTCCCCTGGGGAGACTACGTTGTGACTTGGGTGCCTTGCTATTCAAACCTTGCTTGTAGGTTTTTTGGGGTTTAATCGATTGGCCATTCATTCTTTCTCAATTTGTTTTGGATTTGTTCCTCTCTCATTCACTCTTCTTGCTCATTCTTGGTTTTGCATGGGGAAGGAAAATGAAATGTTGAAGGTAATCATCCATAGTTGGTTGGATGTAGGAACTATAGGTACATTCTAGAAGTGAATTAATGCTTGATTGCATGGATGAATTGTAATTTTCAGTGAAATAAATATCCAAATTTGATAATCCATGTAGTTATAGCATAGACATTTCCTAACTAGTAGCATTGGAGCCCTAGAAAGAGGTGGAAAACCTAAGAGATTGCATGGTAGTGAAGCGAGTTTATTCTCTTTGAGTGGTGAAGGATGAATGGGGAAGAGAGATAGAAAACTAGGATTGTTGTGTGGATTGTGAGAGCTTGATTGTTGGCTTATTTGGTAATTTGAGTGTCGGTCTGAGACCCATCCTTGTGGATTCATAGCCCTGGCTCCGGGGTGACCTACTATTGAGATTTGGAACAACAGTGTCCAAGGTTGGGTGGAATGTACTACATCTATAGACAATTGGTGTAATTACATATTTAAAGATAGATTCTCTTGGTCATGTATTTCTCTGCTTGTATATTTATTTCCACTGTGAATTAATTATTATCTCTAAGATATGTATTTATAATGTGTGTGCTTGCTAGTTATTGTTGTGCATGGCACATTGTTCATTTATTTTATGGTGTAGCATGAATCTTGATTATTGCATGTGTTTCTTTCAATCTTCTTTATAATTAAATGGCATCATAATTTCAAATCCATATAATGGGGCGAATTAAGAGGTACTCGGGCAGTGGGTATGTCTCAAATCGATATCAGAGCAATAAGAGAAAAATATTTTTTGGTTTGTTGTTCTGGGTTTGTTACGCTAGTAGAAATACTGCAATCCTAGAAGAATTTGTTAAGAAAGGTATTTCTAGAGAAGTAAGGGACATAAGAGGAATAAGTCCCTAGACATGTTAGATATTCTTGATCCTAGACCTGTTTGGGATTTTGGAGCTTCTGAGACCGAGATGGAACAAAAATTAGAATATATCCAATTTGAATTTTCTATAATGAAAATATGCCTAAAGTCCTTAAAATCACATGATAAACAAGGTTATATTCAAGTTTTGTTTATAAAGAATGAACCCGACAAAGATGGGGATACTCCATTGATGCGAAGCAATATGCCTTCTTCATCTCAAACAAGAGGTGCTACTTTTTCATCCATTGGAATCCAAGGGATCAACAACGTTGTTAGTTCCATTCTAGAACATCCCATAATTAACATAGGATGTCAAACATGCAGAAGAATTAAAAGACACTTTCCAATTTATTGGAAACTAGGATACTGCTAAAAGAGCCTTAGATGATACCATGATGGCTAGGTATGTAACAACACTGATTAATTCTGGATTCACTAGTTTAGCATGGGATTGGTGGAAATCGATGCTAATAGAAACAAAAGAAGAAATTTTCCACTCTCCTACTGTTGATTCTGATCTAATCGAAGTCCTCATCAGTTATTTTTATGGGTCTCTAGCTTGTGTTGATGTTAAACATATGGCTTCATTATTCATGAGCCAAAGACAAGGAAATTTAGTATACCATAAAGAGTATTATTGTTATATGCTAATATTTCTAATCCAGTCAATTCATATGAATGACCCAACCTACATCAAATATTATGTGCATAGATTTCCCAGTGCTCTTCCTGATGTAGTAGAGAAGGATTTCAAAGATAAAATATCAATATCAGAGATATGTCTTTAACAATGATAGACATGCACATCAATATTGTCATCCAAGAACATTGTCTTGCAAAAAGGGTGACTAAAGATATAATCCTAAGCATCATAAGATTCCCTATCTAAAGGAGGGGATAAGAATGTGGGTTGAGGGGGCTCTGAGGATAGGGTTTCCCTATCCGCATCTCTTGTTGTAGGTGTCTATGCGCTTGTGGGTGCTCCTCTTCCAAACAATGCATCTCCCTTTTTCTTTTCATTCACAGGCTCAGTTGATAGTGGGAGGTTCTCTTCTATTGGTGGTCGCGCTCTCCCTCATGTGGATATGGTTTTCTATGCTTATTCCAGTGTGATACTTGGTGGTCATGCTCTCCTTTGTCAGGATATGGTTTTTCGTTTCTTTTTTCGGTGTGATGCTTTTGGATTTGGGTGTGTCACCCATGATCTTGTGCCTTGTGGTGCCTTTTATCTTCTTTATGCTATAGATATGGACCTTTGATGTCTGATCTGTCATATGCAGGGTTCCTTATTTTGTTGTTGCAAACATTTTTCACGCGCGAAGGTTTTGATGATTATTCTTTGTGGTTGGATCTAACCGATCCATCCGTGCTAGTTCATTCCGGGCTTGATGCAATGTCAAGGTTTTTCCCGGAGGCCTTGTTGGTTGGGGTGTATTTCCGCTCCTCTTAGACTCTAGATTTTTTCGAGTGGATGATGGGGTTGATGCTTCTTTTTCTGTGTTTGGGTCAGATCTTTGAGGTCCTTTCTTTTTGGGCATGCGGTGGTAATTTTGGTCCCTTGGTCAGCACTTTCATGTCCTTTTTGGGCATGCAGTTTCTGGCTCTTTCACTTCCATGGTTGCAGGACTCCATCTTATGATGTCCCTCCAGTTATGGATTTTAAGGGAGTTATTTTCCACTCTAGCCTAGTCTGTCCAAGATTTATTTTGGTCTACCTATGTAGCTTCTTCTTGGCTGATTTTTGTGGCTATTTTCCCTGCAGATTTTCAATTGTTTTGGGGCCACTTTTAGAGGGTCATTTTTGCTATTTCTTTCTTCCTCTTGAGGTTGAAAAGTTTTTCAAACTAAATGCATGCTTTATGCATGAACTATTGAGAATGCAATATTTATTTCTTTTAATAAAAGTTACTCTTGTTTTCCTTCAGAAAAAATAAGATTCCCTATCTAAAGAAAAGAAGAACCCCTTCCAAGAAGATAGTCTCTTACAATTTCCAAAAACCAGGGCATTGGGCCAATTGATGTCCTAACAAAAATAAAAAAACCCAGACTATTATCTTTACTCACTAAAGATATTGAGCCTGAACGATGGGATTTTTTTATAATCTCCTTCATATTGTCCAGAAGGAGAAATGAAATATCTATACCCCTCATAATTCTATGATAGTGACTTTCTTTCTAATACTGATTTAGAATTTAGTGAATCAAGATAGCACACTCCTCTTGATCCACTAAATTGGGAAGAAGATAATAGACCACGGTATGACTTATGTATGATGTCTACAAAAAATCCAGAAGCAAGGCTTGCAGAAATTGAAAAGGCCTTATAAGAAACAACAATTTGGAAATATGTTTCCATAATAGAGCTTAAGAAAGAAAGAGATAGTTTCTAAGAAGAGTATCTAGACCTCCATCCATAGAAAGGAAGAAAAGGATTCCATATCTTTCCTATAAAGCTATTTCCAATTATTATTCTCCCATTGAGCTCTACATCCAACATCCTGATAGTCATAGTGGTAGACAACAGTTTAGGAAGACAAAGAAGAAATGTTCTAACAAAGATTAGAGAACAACAATCCATCATAAGGTTAGCAACAAATAAAATCAAATAACTTAATGGCATTCTTGAAACTTTCAAGATAGAAGAAGATAATTCTTCAAATGAAGAATATTAAAAACTTCTTGAAGAGGTAGAAAGAGGCCCATTTTCTAGAAGGGGGTGTAAAAATAAAATACAAATCAAAGAAGAAGAATCAAGTGAAGAATAAAAAGTGGTAAAACAATAACCAAGTGGGTCAGGCTCTACAACTCTCAAGACCTAATAATTTTCAATGGATTAATGAAGTGGCCAAACTCCAACCAGATGACTTGTATTCATGGGATAGGTAGTAGTGTCGTAGATTGTGTGATATCTGATATCCCCATTTCCAACCAAATAGTAACTTTTGACCTTTTAAATGACCATGAACCCGACTTTGATCATATACCTTTAACCCTAAATCTAAACATTTCCATGCACAGGAGTTCCATTGAAGAGAAATCCAATAATCAAAGGAAAGTGCGCTTTGACAAAGGTAAAGTTGACCTTTTATTAAAGGAATTAAATAGTGAATTACATCTTCTAACTTCTAATGACAACATTGAAAACCTATATCATAATTTTACAACTACCCTTTCCACTTCTATTAACAAATTCTCTTTCAAGGTGTCCTGTAAAAAGAATAATAGAATGACCAACCCTTGGTATGATAAAGAATGTAAAATTTCTAGGAAATCCATTAGGGATTCTTCTAATGAGTCCTTACAAATCGATAAGATCAATAGGTACAAATCCCTAATTAAAAGGAAAAGTTGGTACTATATCAATAAAAGACAATAACACCTTTCACAACTATCTAAGACTATTCTAAGTTGGATCCTAAGAAGTTCTGGAGGAAAATTCTAATCCCCAATACTAAAGAAAATAATAGGATTCCCTTAAGGGATGGAATTCCTACCTTAAAATTATTTACAAGTTCACTAATTCCATGGACACCATTTCTATTGTCTGTAGAATTCCTGCAGAAACCCCGATAGATCTAGAATTCTAGTTAAATTGAACACAAACAATTTGTTGATATTCAAGAGATGAGAGAAAGTTTTTCCTCCATAAATCAGAGAATTATATTAATAAAAAATGAATAAACATGAGCAACCGTCCTCAAAAAAGAAGAGAGGAGGTGAATATATAAAATTTCCAACATAGAAATTCTAGTCAAAAAAAGCTAGAAATAGCTAAAATAGGTGTCATAAGCTAAGGGAGACCACATAGTTCGACCTAGACCACTAAATATACATTTCACACACTCATTAATGTCCAAAAGAATTAAGTGATGCGCATTAAATAACTTAAGCTCACTTAACTGACAAGAGAAGCAGTTCCAACTCACATAACTAACCCGAAATAGTAGTTACTAATAATAGTAATGACAAAAATCATTAATTAAGGAATAAATATCTCACTCAAAGAGGAGGTGCGCATTCCCCAATAATAGATGATTTTTTCATGGGGGAGTTGGAATAAATCAAGGATAAATCAAGAAAAA
>ML802354.1:168503-181311 GCA_009831015.1 Picea engelmannii
TTTGTCGATATTCTTTTTGTCGCTCAACATTTTTTTTCCATATTATTGTATTTGGTCGATTGGCATTGGCATCAATTGTGTTTTTTGTGGTGCTCTTTTTTCTTCACTTTTTTTCTTTCTTTCATCTTCCTTTCGTTCATCACTCATTTGTTCTAACTTATCTCTTTGTTTCCTAATATGTTCATTTTTTCTTCTTCTTACATCATCAACATGCACATCATCCATTTGGTAATTGATCTGAAATCGATGCTTAGTAATTTACACCTTGACTTCGACTTTAACAAGATATTTTATGACAATGCATGTGAATGAATAAGCGGTAAAAACTTAAAGAATGAAGAGAACTTGCAAAAAACACAAAGAAGCAAACCATCAACAAAATAGAACACCAAAAGTTGATAACAGAGTTCGACAAATCTTCCTACGTCTCTGGGCCTTTAGCTGCAGTGTGGGAGGCTTCTTTATTATTCCTCAATGCTCAAAATTCTTCTTCAGAATTACATCACTTAGTTCTCTGATTAACTCAGTTGTACTCTGCTCTGTCTCAGGAACTCGATGCAACATATGACACTAAAAAATGCGAAGTAGAACTCCTGGAATAAACCTCACAAGTTCATCTACTCTTTTGGCTTCACTACCTAACTCTTGCTCCAAGAGTCACTTGTGGCTTGTTTAAAAACTACATAATGTTTGGTTATATGGTATTGGGATTGGGGTTCACATCCCAACTTCCTCCCAAAATTTGGCCTCAAATCGGGCTCCAGATCCTCCAATAATGGGCAAAATCCCATTAAAATCGGCATAAAAATCATTAAAATCCAATTTCTATAGTTTAAAACCCCACAATTGGAAAATTGTAGGCACACGCCCCCTTCTCTCTAGGCCTTGGTCATGTGGAGGAATCATGTGGCTTGGCTCTAGATGCCTGCGCCCTAGTCCTTCGTCCTGGTCCATGCTTCTGGTCACGTGTGTGTGAGGGCCATATGGCCTCGGGCTGGGTCAAACACATGTCGCACCCCCATTTTGGCTCCTGGTTAGGCTCCCAATTCAACGGGTAGCCCCCTCTGACCGAGACTTATCCCTTAACACCCATGCCACTCCACAAAAAAGGAAGTTGTGTTGCGTGGTGGTTAAGTCCAACCCTTCCGCCCTTGTGGCTAGCGGAAGGTTGTTAAAACGTTGGCATGCCCAGAGGTCGAGGGTTTGAATCCATCGAAGGTGGGAACACATTTTTTACTTGTCCCTCATTGGCCTTATCTTGGATGCCACGTGGAACCCTATGATTGGGTCATGTGTCACGTCATGATTGGACTGTACTCTTGACTCATTAGTCCAGTCACCACACAGTCAGCTGCCCGATCAACACTACCACATGTCAAATATGAACAATCAACGTCGTACCTGCCATATGTCCTAATCGAATGATTCCATGCCACTGTCGTACCGGCCACATGTCATTCTTTTACTGGTTCCACTTCATCGTACGGATTGCCACACCAATTTTCGTACAGTGCCATGTGTCAACTTTTTACTGGTCCAACTAAACCCTGAAAATGCCAAATCTGACTGCCACATGGCACGTCCTGGTGATGCCATGTGTCCTGCTAGCATCATGTTGACATCATCTGCCACTTATGATGCTGATGTACTTCTAATGTCAACAATACAGACTATTGACTTGATTTTGACTTTTTTCCTGTTTGACCTGAACTTCAGATTGTGATAACTTCGCCATACAAAGTCCATTTTCGAGAAATAATATACTGTCGGAATCAACACGATGAGCACTACATAATGGAATTGGTTTTGTCCAAATATGAGAACTTCAAATTTTTGGCCTTTCTAGATCCATTTGGATCAACAATTATGTGAGGACATGATAACTTGAATTATTGTAATATGATTGTAGTTGTAGCCCAGTATGAAATAAAGGAAGTATTGAAACTAATGCAATACACACCGAATCTAATGTTGAAACACTAAAAGAAAAGAACATGCATGGAAATCAATGCATCTAGTGCATATAAATAACACTATATATAATTAAATTCAATCTAAAATTGACATACATTGAAATCTTATAAATATTTGTTTCATTCCTTTGCATTTTCGAATTGGATTGTTCTTAGATAGTTCACTATTCTTCCATTTAATTTTAGGACAAGTTCAATCCAATCTTGTTATATTCCATCCATGAGAGGGAAGATCATTCTTTGGCCCATTTTTATAGTTGTGGAGATGTTTCTTGATAGATTGTCTACATCGCTTGATAGCCTCATTTCCCTCATCCTCTCTAACCTCCCCATTAAAGATGAAATCAAATACTCTATCCTCTCTAATCATTAGATATTCCTTTACAAAGATATACATGACCTCATTCTATCTCCCTATTGTGTCACATCAACATGCCATCCACCTCCCACACTCAGTACCCTCTATTTATCAACTATGAAAAATGGAATATTCAACATATTGCAGTTGTATTCATCGAATTTGAAGTCTTTTATTATCTCCATTGACATTCTTAGATTGTGTGCTCTCAATTCCTTTCCTATTATGTAGCAGTTTACATGCCAAAGTGCATCAGAATGGTTGTGGTACATTGCTAGGAAGAATGTGGAATGCATCTTTCTTAAATATTCCAACACATGGGAAATCCCACCCCCTTCCCTTTTCTCATGCTGTAACATCCCCAATTTTAATCCCCGTAAATTATATTGTAATTGTGCCAATGCGATTTAGGCTAGCGAGTTGATATGTTTTGGGCTAGAGAGTCTGTATAGATTAATATGGACAATGGCCAAGCTATCTAAATTTCATATTAAAATTATTAATATAAAATAAATTGTTGGATGTGATATGAGAGGGACGATTATGATGGGGGGCTATGATTCCACAAGAGAGAGGGCTAAAGGGGGGTCCCGTGGGTTACCCATTTCTATTAATCCAAGCCATTTCATATTAATGTTTATCTCCTTAGAATTATTAAAAATATATATTAAATGATGTCAGATTGATATAGGTGGATATTGGTGGCCACCCACCTCTTCCAACTAGCTCACATACAATTTTCAAATTGGCAGTTTGTTTTCTATCTTTTTGGGTCCTAAGCTTTTGGGGCCATTTTGAGGCCCTAAACAACGTTTTTTTGGGTCCACCACGATCATACTTTAGATAGAATTAGAGTGTGATGGAATAATGTGTATTCCTCAGATAGACCTTTCCAACGTGATATCATGTGCCTAAAATGGAGATCGTATGCAAAAGTTACGACCCCGGGAAGTTGATGTACCAACATACCCCATTGGGGCCCACATGACTTTTGGCGATTCATCTCCTAGGGTTAGGTTTTTGGATGTCTAGGGTTTTTTTATTACTTCTTGATGGTAATATTACCTGTAGGCCTCATTGTAATTTTCTCAAACGAATTGGCATATCCGCCACATCTCTTCTCAGAGATTAGATACCACCATTCGAGAAAGACTGTTTCATTCTACATTTTATAGTTTCAATATCTTTATTTATTGAATATAAGTTACTTTTCATTGTATCTCTATTATTGTTCTCTTTATATATGTGTTAATGTTATATATACGTGTTTCATTTTGTTCCTCTCATAAATCCAGATCAGTGGTATCAGAGTGTTCTTCTCTTCATTTGTTTCTATGTGCATGTCCCCAATGAGGTCAGGGTATAAGCAATTGGGACTTGAACTAGTTGAGCCTTTGCAATATCTTCCTCACTGAACCCGATGTCCACCCATGGGGGACGAAAAAAGAGAGGATGGGGTAGAAGATCCCTTTAAATTGTTGCTTGAGGAAGCCCTCGCGCAACAGAGGAATGAGATGATAGATAACTTTGTGCAAATCCTTCGATGATTACCAATAGGTGACACATCTTCCTCGAGCGGAGGTGCCGCCCCTTCAAGGTACATATGATCTTATATTTGAAGGTCAACTAGATGTGAATGTTGTAGAAAAATGGTTAAACCTTCTAGAAGGGTATTTTTCTGTCCATAATTTTTTAGATAGAGAAAATATTACATTTGCGCTCCTTAAGGTCATACCCCATGTCAAATATTGGTGGGATAATTTATGTGAGAAGAAGGAAACAGAGAGATCTACATTATTTGTAGTCACATCCACTTGGAGTTCTTTTAGGGATGTTGTTAAGGAAAAAGACTACCCCGTTGGAAGTTATGACGACTTATATACAAGATAGACCACACTGCGGATGGAAAGGGACCAAACAGTGCCAGAGTTCACCAATGTATTCCATACCTTGTGCATCAATATGGGTATAAAAGACTCTGAGTGACATTTGGTGCTCAAGTACTGTGGTGGTATGCATAGACACATCCAGATAGAAATGAAGTTTCTGTACATCTTGTCCTTAGGTGTAGCCTTTCGATATGCTTTCAAAATCGAGCAAAAGATTAAACAAAAGACACAACAATTTGGGTCTGCGAACCCCTCACAACAAAAGCAAGGAAAAGGAGGCCCCAACCTGTAGAACAAAAGACAGATCAATGATGGAAAGCCTCAAGACAACCAGTATAAACTGCAAACAAAGAAGGACAATAGGAAGACAATGGGAAGACAAAGAAAGACATCGAGAAGTGGTGAGAGTTCCATAAGAGCCCCTGGCATAACACCATTAAATGTTGCTCAAAACAATCATTGGTGGTCAAGGTGAAAGACTATGAATTAGATGCGGGCTACGACTTTGAGTCAGAACCAAAAAAAGGGTGACAAATTTTTGACAACATAGGTATTCCAACAGAGGACATACACCTTCAGTAACCACTCACATAACCAGATCAAAGATCAACACACAGATGTTTTCACGTGGTAAAACCCCTACAGGGAAACAACCATTGCCCCAACCAATGCGGCCACTTGGAGCAGTTTATTAATGAAAAGAAAAAGATTATAGAGAGATTTTACAAGAGAGTTTCTCACAATCAATCATCGACAAATGACCCTCCATGCTCTTTAAATAGAGATCATGGACCAATCGGGTGTTAAGCCACAGATCAATGGTCGTTAAGATCAAGAAGATTATTAATCGTCAGATCACTCTATGTCGGGAACATGTCGTGACCATTGGATTTCTTAACTACAAATGCATACTAATGCATACTAAAGAAACAAACTAGAAAACACACTTTTACCTAATGACACAATAAACCAAGTAGATCTCACTAACTCCTAAGCGTTTAAATATCCTAACATCCCCCCTTAAGAATAACTTGGGATATGATTGAAGGATTTACAATAGTGACACAATAGGAGAAGGAAGGAGGCATTCGAGCCTATCCCCTGTTAATGAAAACTTCATGAACTCCTAACATAGATCGAAGTTTGGAAAAATTCACTTATGTAAGAGACTTTGTGAAAATGTCTGCAACTTGATCTTTTGTAGNGTAGGGAAAAAGAGCACTTCAATAACTTGATCATGAATGAGCTTTCTGATGAAGTGCATGTGTAGCTCGATGTGTTTTCTACGTTGATGTTGAACTGGGTCTTTTGTGAGCTTGATGGTACTATGATTGTCACACCAAAGGCTGGTCAGATGCTGGTGCTGGAATCCAAACTCTGAAAGGATCTGTCGAAGCCACATGGCTTCCTGACTTGCATTTACCGCTGCTCGGTACTCTGCTTCTGCTGAAGAAAGTGCAATAGCATGTTTTTTCTTACAGGCCCAAGTGACAGGTCCTGAACCAAGGCTAAAAACATAACCTGCAGTAGACTTCCAATCATCAGGGTCATCGGCCCAATCTGAATCAGTGAAACCAACCAATAAAGGATTCCCCCCTGAACTATAATGTATCCCAAATTGAACTATACCACGAACATAGCAAAGTATCCTTTTAGCTGCTTTCCAATGGCTTTCATGGGGTGTTTGCATATATCGGGCAACAAGATCAACAACAAAGGAAAGATTAGGATGGGTATGAGTCAAGTATACGAGGCTACTAACTAACTGACAGTACAAGGTGGCATCAGCTTCAGGAGAAGTACAGGTGGCAGAAATATTGACTCCAGACTGGAAGGGAGAAGGGGTTGGTTTACAATCGTCCATGTGAAAGCGACGAATGAGGTCACAAGCATACTTAGATTGGGAAAGAAAAATTCCTTCATTGGTTTGCAAAACTTGGAGGCCAAGGAAATAGTGCAAAAATCCTAAGTCTGTCATTTCAAATTTATTCTTAAGGCTGGTTTTCACATGGTTTAAAAGTTTTGAGTCACTACTAGTAAGGATAAGGTTATCAACATAAAGGACAAGGATTATGAGATGGCTTCCTACTTTCTTGGTATAGACATTAGGATCAGAATGGAATCTAGAGAATCCAGTGGCACTAAGAAAGCTATCCATTTTGGCATACCAAGATCGGGGAGCTTGCTTGAGACCATAAAGATATTTCTTGAGGTGACAAACAAGGCTAGAGTCATTCTGGACATAGCCAAGAGGTTGTTCCATGTAGATTTATTCTTGCAAATATCCGTGCAAGAAGGCGGATTTAAAATCCATCTGATGGACCTCCCATTTATGTGAGACAGCAAGGGCAAGAACAAGGGGGATGGAATTCGTTTTTGCTACGGGGCAAAGGTTTCATTATAGTCAATTCCTTCAACTTGGGAAAATCCTTTGGAAACCAACCAATCCTTTTGTCTTTAAACACTTCCATCTGATGCATACTTAGTTCTGTAGACCCATTTGCATCTAACAATTTTTCTTCCTTTTGGAAGAGGTACAAGATCCCAAGTATCGTTTGCCATTAAAGAACGATACTCTTCATTCATTGTTGTATCCCAATTTGGATGACTTGAAGCTTCTGCAAATGTCTCTGGATCATGAGTTTTTGAAACTTGAACCAAAAGAGAAGAGGCTTGCTGGAACTGTGAATGTGTCTGACGCTGATCTGAAGGATCACTAACAAGATCACCAACTGCTTCTCGTGTTGAACAAACCCATCTAGGAAGCGGTGGAGCTAGTGCTGGTTCAGGTTCAAAGGACTCATCTGGAGGAGGGTGAGCAGGTGGAGGTGGATTTTCATCCTCACTGTCATCATCTGAAGAAGAAACCATATCATAATAAGGCACAAACGCTGAAGATGGCTCGCAGGCTGAAGAAGGCACAATTGCTGAATTAGGCTTGAAGGCCAAGAGATTTTCATCAAATTTAACATCTCTTCTAATAATAATTTCATTACAATGTGATTGAAGAAGTCTGTAACCTTTGACATCTTCAGAATAACCAACAAGTATACACTTCTCACTTTTAGGCTGCAATGCTTGCCTTTTCTCATTAGGAATGTGAGTCCATGCTATACTGCCAAATACATGGAAGTGACTTACATCTGGTTTAATTTTAGTCCAAGCTTCTTCCGGTGTTATATTTTTAAGACCCTTTGTGGGAGTGTGATTTACTATGTAATTTTCACAATTGATGGCTTTCGCCCAATACTTTAGAATTAATCCCTTAGATTGGATCATACAATTAGCCATTTCTTTTAATGTGCGGTTCTTTCTCTCAGCAACACCATTTTGTTGTGGTGTGTATGGAACAATGTATTTGATTTGGATTCCCTGTGTAGTGTAGTAGCTTGTAAAATTATTGTTCACATATTCGTCTCCATTATCTGTTCTTAACCTTTGAATTTGATGTCCAGATTGATCTTCTACAAGGGCCTTATAGGCCAAAAACTTCACTCCTAAGTTTTAAGAAGTAAACCCAAGTACGTCTGGAAAAGTCATCAATGAAAGTTAAGAAATACTTGCACTTAGAAAAAGAAGGAGAAGAAAGTGGACCACACAAATCACTATGAACAAGCTGCAAAGGACCCGAGGTGTGCCAAGAGGCACGTTTGTCAAAACTGTCCCGATGATGTTTGCCGAGAACACAACCAACACAAACACCATCTCCGCATGAAACAAGAGGAAGACCAGTCACCATATGTTGATTACATAGTTGCTGCAATGAGCGATAGTTTAAATGACCAAACCTCTCATGCCAAAGTTTGCTCAAGTCATCGCTATGAGAAACAAAAACTGATGAAAAAGTCGATGACCCAAAGTTGTCAAACTTGTATAACCTGGTAATATCATCAACAATTCCAGTTGCAAGAACATGCTTAGGATATTTTAGATCCTTGATTACAACTTGGTGAGGTGAAAACTCGACGATTTTACCTTCACCTGAATGAGTGATTTGATATATTGATAGAAGGTTACAAAAAATACTTGGAACACATAATACATCATTGAAATGACCATTATCTACTTGAATTGTTCCAGATCCTACAACACTAAGAGATCTATCTTCACCAACAAATATTTTCTTGGTGTTACAGTCATTTAGAGAAGAAAATATGGATTTATCCTTAGCCATATGATAAGATGCTCCTGAATCAATAAGCCACTCATCAGAAGAAGAAGTAGTAGTATAATTTGAATTGAAGGCGAAACCGGAAGAAGAAAGTGCATGTCCATGAGAAGAAGAAGTGGAATCAATAATGATGTTGTGCTTCTTCATCGCTGCTTCTAAAGTTTCCATCTTCTTGAAACATTTGGACTCATCATGACCATCTTTATCACAAAATTTGCAATGTCTATTAGTATTCTTACTTGTATATTTTGCTCCTTTGTCACCAGTAGGAGCTGAAGTTGTCTGAGCAGGTTTGGGACCCTTATGTTGTTTGTTGTTTTAGTGAGGATGTTGCTTCTTGGGATACTTGGGTTTATCTTTCTGCTGGGCAACTAAGGCTTTGTTGGAGGGACCTGCAGTGTTGATCACTCCAAATTGTACAAGATTATCTTCTTCTCGAATCAAAGAAGCACAAAAGGACTCAAGAGTGGGGTTTTCATAAGCTTCTCCCCCTAGAACCTCTCTCATGGCATAAAAGGTAGATACAAACATAGAATATGCACTACCTAGCTTAGAAAGAATAAGATAGATGCAACACTCTTCCTCCATCTTTATCTTACATTCTTCACATAAAATTCTGAGTGTTTTAAACCTAGATAGATAGTCTCCAAGGCAAGAAAAATCATTTGGACTCAAGGTTAGTATTTGATATTCTAATTGTTGTGCTCAAATAATATTGAGTTTACCAAACACAGATTCAATCGTGTTCCAAGCTTCTTTGGGGTCATCAATATCTTGAAGGTGGTACCTTAAATCAGGAGAGATGGAAATTCCGATTAGTCCACATGCTTCGTCATTCCTATTATCCCACTTGGCTTTCTTATCAACATCAGTGGGTGCTTTTTCCTTTCCCAAGGTAATCCAGTACGAGCCTTTACTTCTTAATAAATCTTCCATATGAGATTTCCATTGGAAGTAGTTGTTGCTGGTAAGCAAGAAAGTACTTGTAGAAGCCATATTAAATATGCAAATAATATGGATTTAAAAACTGAAACTAATGATCTGGATGGAAAGAGCTCAAAAAGTTACGTGGTTTTAAAAAAAAACAACATTGAAAATAGACTTCCGATATTAGAGTTATGCCCTTTTAAAAAAATGCACAATTAGTAACCAAATGACCACGTGATTGTGTAAGTTGCTTTATGAAGTGACCCACTTTTATAAAGAGAAGTGGGGATCACTTTTACAATGAAGTTACTTTATAACAGAAAAGTTGCATGCAAAATAACTAACTCTAAAATAAAATATTAAAGCTAGTTATAGTGATTCACTTTTATACTTGAAGTGAAACACACTTTACAATTTTAGCATGAACTTTTTCAAAAAAGGTAACAAAAGAGAGACTTGAACTCAAGACCTCTTACTTAATAAGGCAAATTTTAACCAAATGATCTAGCAAAACATATTGTAATGTTCAGAAGGAGGATTTGGGGTCTTGTTGTTGTTGTTGTGGAAGATGGCCTTGGAGAGCGTGCTAAAAAATACTCTTTTCACACAAGAAAAAAATTTCGCTTCTCGATGACAACAAGGGTTAGATCTCGGTTAGTTTACCCGAAAGATGCACCTTTTCCTATCTGTTTCTGATTTTCCGAGATAGCATAGGGCGTGGGGAAAAAATCATACGCAGATCTAAAAGAGTAGCAACCCAGAAATAAATAAAACAAAACCGAAATAAAACCAAAATACTACTCTGCAAAAATTTAAAAAAATGCGTATTCAAGCTTTATACCTCCGGATCTGACTGTAATGGCCGTATCTTGGGAAAACGAAAACCTTTTCGAGTGAAACGAAAAATGTTCCTAACTAAAACGAGTTCTACGGATGCAATGGAACAGTCATCTCATCCCATAAATTTACAGAAATGACAGAAAATGGAGATGAGGCAACTCGGCTTCACAACCTCGATCTACAATAGGAGTGGGTCTTCAAACAGGATTTGATACCATGTTCGACAAAACAGGTATTCCAACAGAGGAAAAACACCTTCAGTAACCACTCACATAACCAGATCAAAGATCAACACACCGATGTTTTCACATGGTAAAACCCCTACGGGGAAACATCCACGCCCCCAGCCAACACGACCACTTGGAGCAGTTTATTAATGCAAAGAAAAAGATTACAAAGAGATTTTACAAGAGAGTTTCTCACAATCGATCATCAACAAATGACCCTCCATGCTCTTTAAATAGAGATCATGGACCAATCGGGTGTTAATCCACGAATCAATGGCCATTAAGATCGAGGAGAGTATGAACTGTCAGATCACTTTATGTCAGGAACATATCGTGACCGTCGGATTTCCTAACTACAAATGCATACTAATGCATACTAAAGAAACACACTAGAAAACACACTTTTACCTAATGACACAATAGACCAAGTACATATTACTAAATCCTAAGTGTCTAAATATCCTAACAACAAATTATTGTTGCAGAACCTAGTCCTACCATTTCTACCACCAAGGTCCATCCTGGTGAACTTGATGAACTAGAGGAAGGTGAGTGCCTCTTTCATTCATAGATGTGGGTGAAGGGTACTCCACTGCACTTCATCATTAATAGTGGTAGCCATAATAACCTCATATCAGTGGAGGTCATCAAGCAATTGGCTCTGTCGAAAAAACTACACCCACAATCATACACCATCAGATGGCTCCACCAAGGGAGCAATCTTTGTGTCAGCCAACAGTGTCGCCTACCCTACGACATCAAGCCCTTAAAAGATGAGGTATTGTGTGATGTCTCCCCACTTGAATTTTTTGATGTTCTTTTGGGCCAACCTTATTTATGGAAATGCCATGTTGTATATGATTCTAGGCCTCATAGTGTTATTATTACTTTTCATAGGAAATTGTACAGGATACCCGAGGTAGTCCCACCTACTGTTATTTCCTTGATCTCTACCAAGAAATACAAGAAGATCATCTCTCAGACCAGGAAGTTTGTCTTCTTCGTGATTCACACTCAAAGTGCAAGGAAGGTTGCAACCACATCCATGGCCTCCGCGACAGGTCTCTCCACATAGCAGAAGCAAGTGGATAAGGTCATGGAAGAATACAAAGACATATTTTCCTCACCCGCTCAGGTACCTTTTCACTGTCAGGTAAATCACTCAATCAATCTGAACCCCAGTGCATCGCTACTCAATGGGCCAGTATATATCCGCTCTCTGTCATAAAATGAGGAAATCAAGCACCAGATCTAATATCTGCTAAAAAAGGGGCACATTCGACCAAGATCATCACCTTGTGGAAGACCAATTGTGCTTGTGTAAAATAAAGACAAGACTTGGCGACTCTGCATTGATTATCATACCCTAAATAAAATCACAGTCAGGAATCGATACCCAATTCCCCAAATTGACAATCTCGTTGACCAACTCAAGGGGGCAAAATACTTTAGTAATATTGATCTAAATTCCAGATACTACCAGGTCCCAATATAGAAGACCAATATATGGAAGAATTCCTTCAAGTCCAATGAAGGTCTTTTTGAATGTTTGGTCATGCCCTTTGGCTTGAAAAATGTCCCAACAACTTTCATGAGGATGATGGGCGATATCTTGTGGCCTTTCACCAATTCTTTTGTGGTGGTGCATTTGGATGACATCCTCATATTCAACCAGAGTTGGGAGGAATACTTGCAACATATTTAGCAGGTTCTACACATTCTGTGGAAACACAAGCTATATGAAAAATTTGGAAAAATGCTCCTTCAACACGAACATGGTCCAATACCTAGGCTACATTGTTGATGAGCATGGGGTGCATTTCAATCCAGCCAAGATCCAAGTCATATGTGACTGGCCATGTCCGAGCACACTCACTCAGCTTTAGAGATTCTTAGTGTAAATGTGTTGAACCTGCATAGAATATATCTAGCTAAACAATAATACACACATTTGCAGACAGAATTGGAGAAAGAAGAAGGAGAGAAAGAATGAAAGAATTCTCATTAACCGTTATGAATAATGAATAATTTACACATGATATACTCTGTATATCTCAATGAGTTTGACTTGAGGTGAACCAATGCGCCATAGTGGTGGTCTAGAGTGATCTGGACACACACACCATTAGTTACGGGAGTGAGCTACCACCTATTCTAGTCTCTCAGGCAGTTACGGGAGTGAAATGCCACCTAGTTGAGTTAACTAGTCAACTAGTCTTCAGTTAACTGACTGAACAAAGAGTAGTGAGGATTTAACTCAGGGAATCAAGGATAATGTGACACTCTGGTGATGATACCAAGGCAAGGTCGAATTAGCATGGTGATGATCCCAATGTTGCATGGTGATGATCCCAATGCAACATCTAAACTCAACTCAACTAGTCAAACTGAAGTGTCAACTGAAAGAGAATATTCTCTAGGTG
>ML802354.1:182607-218345 GCA_009831015.1 Picea engelmannii
CGGACCCCCCCCCCCCTCGCTTAAAGATCGAAAGGCAAGGGGGGTCCGAAAATTTCTTTGCGCCGTCGATCTGTGCGCGTAAATCTGGACCGTCCGGACGTGCTTGCTGCTTACCATGGGCGCATTATCGCCCGGAACTTTGGACAAGTGGGTTTTAACCCATTCTTTTGATATCTAAACCCCTTAGCAAGAAATATCGCTAACAAAAATATACACTGAAAATAAAGTGAGGAAAGAGGGAAAACCTCATGGGAACCCTCCCCCCCCCGCTCAAGGTACAATGTATATAAAAAGAAGAACTACAGTTTCCAGGCAACTGTGTCCTTCACTCTAAGATGACCTCGTAGAGAATGGAATTTCTGCTCAGTGAAGGTCTTGGTGAAAATGTCTGTCGTTTGTTCTACTGAAGGAAAGAAATGTAAGTCGATGATCCCCTTGTGTACCAAGTCCCGGATGTAGTGCATGTGGATATCAATGTGCTTCATCCGCTGCCGCTGAACTAGATCTCTGCAGAACTTCAGAGTGCTCTGGTTGTCACACCAGATGACGATCGACCGATGAAACTGAATGCCCAACTAAGTGAGAAAATGTTGTAGCCACATAGCCTAAATGATTATGTTAACTACCCCTCTGTACTCTACCTCGGCTGAAGATAGAGCAATGGCAGCTTGCTTCTTGCTCAACCAACAGATAGGCCCGAAACCAAGACTGAGTGAGTAACTAGATGTGGACTTGCGATCAATGCTATCACTAGCCCAGTCAAAATCAGTAAACCCAATGAGATCTAATGTAGAGTCTGTTGCATAATGAATCCCAAAGGTGATAGTGCCTTGTACGTATCGAAGGATACACTTTGCAGCTTTCCAATGTAGCTCATGTGGCTCTTGCATGAACCTGGAAACTACGCCAACTGCATAAGAGAGGTCTCATCTGGAGTGTGTGAGATAAAACAAGCTCCCCACTAGCTTTCTATACAATGTGCTATCAACCAGTGGAGTTTACCTGCCATCCTCAAGTTTGACTCCTAATAGGAAAGGAGTCAGAGCAGACTTGCAGTCTGTCATGTGAAATATCTCAAGGAGATTGCGTGCATACTTGGCTTGAGACAGTTTGATGCCTGATGCATCCCAACTGATCTCAAGTCCAAGGAATAAGTGTAGCGGACCCATGTCTGTCATAAAAAACATGTCATGAAGAATCCTCTTGACTGCAACAATCACTAAAGTCGAGCAACCGGTGATCAACAAATTATCGACATACAGAACTAAAAGTAGAAGTGAATCAGCCATCAACCTGAGCATGTATACATTCGGGTCTGATTTACAACGTACAAAGTTCTGTGACAACAGGTAGGAGTCCATATTGGCATACCATGCCCATGGAGCCGTCTTGAGGCCATAAAGTGACTTCTTCAGTCGACAAACCAAAGATGGGTCTTGCATAAATCCCTGGGGATGCTCGATGTATATCTCCTCAGAGAGATCACCATGAAGAAATGCATTCTTCATGTCCATCTGATGGACTTTCCATCCCTTGGCTACCACAATGGAAAGTGCCAATCGTATGGAATCCATATTCGCTAATGGAGCGAAGGTCTCATCGTAGTCAATACCATGAACTTGCTGAAAGCCTTTGGCGACAAGCCTGGATTTGTATCTACTAATATGTCCATCTGCTGCGCTCATGGTCCTGTAAACCCATCTGCATTTGACAAGTTTCCTCCCAGAAGGAAGGGGAACTAGATCCCAAGTCTATTTCTCGAGGAGGGAGTTGTACTCCTCCTGCATGGCAGATTCCCAAAAGGGATTTCCAGCAGCCTCACCATAAGATTGTGGATCTAAAGACTGAACCAAGAAAAGATGCCTCGAAGGCAATGGTTCAGTGGCAGTGATTGCAACAAGAGGCTCCTCAAAATCATATTGAGTCCTCCTAATATCAGTTGGATCACCGATGAGATCCCCTGTATCCTGAAGAGTAGTTTGTGCCTACTTGGGCCTCTACTCTGGCTCTGCAACTACATCTAGATGCTCTGACTCTGTATCCGATTGTACTGACTATGAATCTGAATCTGAATCATTTGAGTCCTCTGAATCAAAAATCTCATCTGAAGAAGAGTCAGCATGTGCATGCTCATCATCTCAAACTGGTGGAAGAGTGAAGGTGTCTGCATGCAGCTGCTAAGGCACATGCGAGACACTTTCCTCGGATTGGACACTATGCTCAATGATGAGCCGGTCCGAGGAAAGATCAATAAGCCGATATTCCTTCACACCATCGGGGTATCCAACAAAAATTCACTGAGTGCTATGTGGATCAAGTGCCTTCCTCTTTTCAAAGGGAATCCAGGCCCATGCACGAGAACCAAAAATGCGAAAGTGGGTCACTTCTGATTTGAGGCCACTCCAAGCTTCGTAGGGGGTGTTATCCTTGACAGATCTATGGGGAGATCTGTTTTGGATGTATGTTGCACAATTGAGTGCTTCGACCCATAGTCTCTGTGGTAGTGACTTTGCATGCAACATGGAAGATGTCATCTCCTTTAGAGATCGCTTTTGCCACTCAACAACTCCATTTTGTTGCGGAGTATAGGGAACTGTGTGCTGCAACTGAATCCCTACCTCATGGAAAATATTATGGATCTCATGATTTACATACTCTCCCCTATTATCAGTTCGAAGGACTTTGATCTTCTTTCCGGACTATGTCTCAACCAAGGCCTTGAAATATTTGAGGTGTTGAAAGACCTCAGATTTTTGCCTGAGAAAGTAGATCCAAGTAAAACGTGAGAAATCATCAACAAAAATGAGAACAAACCTCACTTTTCTGATGGATGGATGCAGAAAAGGACCCATAAGGTCACTATGGATCAGATCTAAAGGTGAATCATCTCATTGAGACTTTCCTTTGTCGAATTTATCTTGAGGGTGTTTCCTGAGAACACATCCCTCACATACTCCCTTGGAGAAATGGATGTCTGGTAGACCATAAACTAATCTGTTCTTGCTAAGCTGTTGCATGTATCTGAAATTCAAATGTCCAAACCTTTCGTGCCATATCCTACTACTTTCATCAACGTGAGTAAGCAGTAAAGCAGAATCAGGTTCAATGAATTTAGAAAATGTATACAATCTAGACTGATGATTTACCTCACCGGTAGAAACCCTGGAGTTGGTTTGCATGTCGTAGATGTCCATGACATTTGGTGTGAATACAAATTTCTTTCCAGTGCCAGAATTTGTCATCTGATATACGAAGAGAAGGTTGACATAAAGTTTGGGAACATGCAACACATTCTCGAAGCTTCAATTGGTGAGTTCAATCCTTCCTTTGACGGTGACTTCGACAGAAGATTTGTCCTCCATCAGAATAGGAGGACCTTTGCATGCATCCAATGAAGAATATACTGCTTCTGAGGTAGCCATATGATGTGATGCTCTTGAATCAACGACCCATGCATCAGGAGAGGAGTTGATTGCAATCAAGGCATGGCTAGAAGTTTCTTTCTTGGAATTCGGATCTTCTGGCTTCTTCTTCTTGGCACCCTCGGGGATGCAATCTCCAAGGTTGTTTTGCTGAAGTATTTGAGACATCAGATCTATTTGTTTTTGCATGCATGCAGATTCTGAATGGAATCCCTTATGACAATATGTGCATTTCTCCCCTTTTCTTTCCTTTTCTCCTTTGGATCCAGAGGCATCGATGAAAGGTTTTGTGTACCCTTCCTTCTTTGGATGTGCATGAGATTTCCTCTTATATTTATCTTTATATTTTTTATATTTGTGGCTGCCATATTGCACAGTGAGTGAATGCGCCTTTGGACCTTTGATTTGGCCCATGTTGATGAGCTTGGTTTGCTCTTGTGTCAGTGATTCGATAAAGTCCTAAAGAGAAGGAATCTTCGAGGTGGCTCCAAAGGCAAATATGACAATATGGAATGTGGATACGAATATATATAGTTTAGGACCAAGCTTGGAGAGAATGGTGAGAACCATTTGTTTCTCCTCCATCGATTTATCAACCTTGCAAGCTTTGAGTTGTGACAGTAAATCCTTGAATTTTAAAGAAATCTTGGATATTGTCGAATCTTTTTGGATCCAATGTGAGAAGCTCCACCTTGAGCATGTTTCCCCTCATCTCATATTGTTTTCCAAAGATCCCTTCCAAGGTTTTCCAGGCTTCATTGGGAGTCTTACAGGAAGATATATGAAAAGGGAGATTGAGAGAAATAAGATTGCAAATTGTTCCGAGTGCCTCATCCATGCAATTTAAGTACTTGGATTTTTCTATGGATGATGTCGGATCTGTATCTGTATTCATGGTTAACCTGTACAACCCTCTGGATTGGAGATGTATGGATATTTTATCTTTCCATGCAAAATAGTTGTAAGGTGTAAGAATTAATTCTTTTTGGAATTCCATTTTTCTGTTGTCTTCAATCTTTTGTTCTTGCAAAAATATTTTGGTGTAGATTTTTCTTAGCAGTCCATTAGATCTAATAATATGTAAATGTGTTGAACCTGCACAGAATAGATCTAGCTAAAAAATAATACACACATTTTTAGAGAGAATTGGAGAAAGAAGAAGAAGGAGAGAAAGAATAAAATAATTCTCATTAACCATTATGAATAATGAATAATTTACACATGATATACTTTGTATATCTCAATGAGTTTGATTTGAGGTGAACCGATGCGCCATAGTGGTGGTCTAGAGTGATCTAGACACACACCAATAGTTACAGGAGTGAACTGCCAACTATTCTAGTCTCTTAGGCAGTTATGGGAGTGAACGGCCACCTAGTTGAGTTAACTAGTCAACTAGTCTTCAGTTAATTGACTGAACAGAGAGTAGTGAGGAGTTAACTCAGGGAATCAAGGATAATGCGCCACTTTGGTGATGATACCAAGGCAAGGTCGAATTAGCATGGTGATGATCCCAATGTTGCATGGTGATGATCCCAATGCAACATCTAAACTCAATTCAACTAGTCAAACTGAAGTGTCAACTGAAAGAGAATATTCTCTAGGTGGAATATTCTCCCCTAAAATATAGGAGACTGGATAATGATTAATCAACAAGGAACAAACTTAGGAAAAATAAATCCTAGGTGTGTGTGAAGTAACTCTAACACTTAGGCCTTGCCAATTTCTATCGTAGATTCATGTTGGTATTCTCCCACATTGCATGGGCCCTTAGACAAGTGACTAGGGGTGGTGGAAAGGAAAAATTTGTGTGGGGCTAGTCGTTGTTTAGAAAGATTTGCCTCACCCTATGAAATCTTGCACAGAGGGCCTTTTTCCATTTCCCTATGCAGACTTGAAGTCCCTTGTTGAAAATCCCAGAGATAAAAACATTATTTTTCCACATATACATGCCCTCTCTATATTACAGCATGTGTATACGCAGGTTGCACCAATACAACCCGCGTACATCGAGCAATGTGCCCAAAATTAAAAAAGGTGTCTGGTTTCCATGTCACGTCATGAGATAAATGATCCTTGGCCTTCCATATATTGGAAATGTTCTGAATCGACCCTTCAGTTCCACTTGAAGGCTATAAATGGGCCAAATCCGAGCTATGGAAAAGAGGAGAAAGAATTCAACTTTGAGAGCAAAGCTACTCTAGAGAAATTATTCACTTCACATTGAGTCTGCATCTCTTTGTCCTTTAAGTCTGAACACATTGTTCATCGCCCAAGCTCTCCCCTTATTGATTGAGAACTTCATTGTCTCTCTTATATGAGATTTCCTTTGGTGGTGGATTGAAGTGGTGGAGGCCCAGTTGGNAGTTCCTCTGTTCCAAACCATGCCGACACAGAAGTTTGTAACTCATTCACTTCTGTTGATTATATCTTAATAGAAATACTCTTTTCTTGTTCAATTAATATCTCACAAATATTTGAATTATTATTCCATGGGCATATTTTTTATGAATGTTGATGGATTATTCTATTGAATGTGAGAACATTATATATTATCACCATATGCTCGTGTTGCTTGGTTGTTGAGGACTAGTTGCAGGTATATAGCTTTGGGTCAAGTGCTCAACTGTGGACTTCATCGAACATCTGGACGAGGTAGGCCTCTTATCTTGTCTTGTTAGCATATTTGTTTATATAGCATACTTGAGATTAGAGTTGGTTTTTGCAGTCATTTACATCTGTTGTGGTTTATCCCTAGCCATAGAGAGATTTTCCTCGTAACAGAGTTGGCGACTCCAGTGGGGAAATAATCTTCTTTTTTGGGGGGTTCGAGTGTTTTTCTCCTTAGATTTCTCTCGTTCATATTGATTTTCTTTTCGTATGATTTCTTGACAACCTCTGTTCACTCTGAGTCTGAGTTTCTTAGCCTTCTCCTTAGCCTAGATTTGTTTTGACACATATATGCGGGTTTTTGCTCGACAATTGCATACATACGCATGCTGTACTTCTGCAAGCTGTGTACATACACACTTTTCCCTTGAACAGTCACGTACATCAACCTTTGTTACTTGATTGTTGGGTTTGGTGGTTGCTGGGTAGGTTTTGATGATTGTTGGGTCTTCTTGGGTCTCTATGGTGACTATTAAGTGTCTGTGGAATGACAGGAAGCCTGTCTTTGGTTGAATTTTTGGGCAGTGCTTTTCTCATCATCTTTTAATTTTGATTGTCCTTGCACCTTGGGTTGGGTATTTTTCTCCTTGATATCCTACTTGGGTTGTCTCTGTCTATACACAGTAGAGTCTTTATATCAAGATGTTTTTCAGTCCTTATATTTTCATTCTCTTATATTGAAAATAAAAAAATATTAGGCATTTTACTTTGATTGGAATTTTAATCTCTTGAGTCTTTCATTTATCTTAGTGCATGTAAAGAAAGATTGCATTTTATTTAGAATTGCAGAATTGAATTGAAAATTGCATTTTTGAAAGGCATGTAATTTATTGGAAATTGAAGTTAGGACTTTGGATTGTATTCATATTAATTTATTTTACTTGCTGAGTCATAACATCACTAGTTTCATGACTGCACCTTTGAGTAGGCAAGGCCATTAAAATTAATGCTATAATTTAAAATTGATTAACAACTATTTTATTTTCTAGTGTGCACAAACTAGCTTAGGATTTAGAGCCTTGGAATATGATTTTGTGAGTAAACTTCTCCAAGGCTATTAAATCAACATATGAGTCTGACTAAGGGGGTGGATAAATCCATTGCATCATCGGTAATATCAGGAGGCTCCACTTACACCAGAGTTAAGAACGAGGTCGCGTGAGGTTGGTTGAAGGGATATCCCCCTGATACCTTCTTAGCGTAAGATATATTTCTGGGGATCTTGCTAGTGCCCTTACCTCCGTGAGAGGTGGTGCTTTCAAGGTTTCGGGATTTTCTACCCTACCCATATGGTGGACCTGACTTACAACTGTTCGCATGTGAATCAGTTATACTGTAGTTTCTTAATTTTTTGACTTAGGTACCACATAGGTTAATTGCAGGGGTTATTTTGCAGGTACCCTTGGTCAGATAAGGGTCAGACAACACACAACCTTTATGGAGGATTACCTCTCTGGGGGATCTGACAGATTGGACGTTAAGCCCACGAGGGCCCTTATAACTGATTCTGTTTCCTCCAATATTTAGCAGGAGAGTCTCAAGCCCCTCTTGGGCGAGGCATACCTAATTTAGAGAGGGAGGTCCCTTTCAACCACTTTATCCTATTTGTGTGCATATTGGCCATTTGATTATTTTTTGGTGTTCTCTTTGATTACTATTTGACCTTAGGATTTGTTTTTTATATCTTGAATCTTGAGTCGTCATGGTTCCAAACCAACTTCCCCGCAGGTCTCTCTACTTATTACAGTTACCACCACATTTTGAGTCTTTTCCTTCTAAAAGGCATAGAGTTATTAAACGTGGTACACACACCTCCACTTATTAGACTTGTGATTCTACAAGGATGAGTACTGAACTGAGTCATCAAGATATTGGGAGCCCTTCGAATCCCACACCTACTATAGTTAATGGTACCCCTTCGACTCCTTCAACCATAATGGTTGTAGTGCCGGAGGCACCTATTATCACCGTTGCCTGTCCTATAGTGAATACTCAACCTATAGCCATGAACCCTTTTGGGTATCTTGGCCATTCACCAAGCTATAATGGTCAGTCCATCCTGATGGCCTCTAGTCCTTTTTCCTATGGTATGCCAAATTTTACATCACAGTTTTCAAACTCCATCCCAACCGCTAGCCCTAACGCTAGCATTGGACTCGGGGGCACAAATCCTCCTTATACTCCATTCTCGTTTGGTGGAACCCATATCCATCAAGCGACTCCTACCATGGGAGGCTTTCCTCCTTTTAATCCCGGGTCTAATCCTGTTGCTTCTGGATGGAGTAACCAACCTAGCGGACAAGCTTCTTCTCAAGTTCCATCCTTTACACTCACCTCCTCAGTGTCAATTCTGACCAACACGTTTGGCATGACGAATCCACCTTTATCCTTCGGATTCACACCCGAAGGAGGTCAGTTTCACACCTTGGGAAACCCCCAACCTGGGTCCACATCAGCTGGGGAAAAGTTTTATAACCCTCATCAGAACATTCCTAATGGAATGATGCCCAACCAACCCCTTATGAATCATCCTAGAGGAGGGTCTTACAATCCTGGATAGGGCCATGGTGCTTACCATAACCTTGGATGGGATGCAATCCCCCAACCACAATATTTCAAGGGAGCTTGGGGCCAGATGTCCCAACCCCGTCTCCCTTTTCTGGCCACGCTCAATATTCCACACTTGTCTAAGTTGATGAATGACCCTGTGTGTCATGATCCTACATGGCCCCCTGTTCCCACCAATATTTTTTCGGATATTTCAAAATTAGAAGGCAAGAATGGTGAGGATCCTTGTGATCACATTACCACCTTTCACCTATGGTGCTCTTTGAATTCCCTTAACAACGATTCCATTCGGTTAATATTGTTTCAACGCACCCTCATGGGGGTTTCTGCAAAATGGTATATCGAGCTACCTAGAGGGGCATACAAGACCTTTAGTTAGATGGTTTTAGTCTTCCTTAACCACTTCCAATTGTCGGTTCATTACGATGCTGGCCTAGAAATTCTATCGACCTTACGCCAGGACAAAGCCACTCATATCTTGAATCACATCCAGGAGTGGCGTAGATAGAAGAGGTCGATCAAGACCTGAATACCGCCATAATTCATTTTAGAGTGGTTCCTTAAGTCTCTACAACCTTATATTTCAAAGGATGTTTCTACATCCGAGGTTGCATCTGAGGGAGAAGCGATTTTCAAAGCCAAACGATTATATCTTATATATGCTCAGTCTGGGATGTTATACGAGATTATTCCTGACACACCGAGGTCAAACTATGACCCTAGACAAAAGCTCGAGCCTCATGCCGATGGCATCGTAGGCTCCGCCAATGTGAAATCCCTAGACTCGGTGACAAGACATTTGAAAGAGTTGTCTCTAAACTAGTCTACAGGAGGGCCAACTTCATCCGTGTCTTCCAATCCCACTCATTCGGTGGATGTACATTTTGTGCAATCATTGAATGGTAGAAATAGTAACCATCAACTAGGCGGGAATAAGAAGAAAGGACGTAATAATAATCGTAAGGGTAGGAAGAATAATAATAAACCCAAGGACAATGGTAATAATGAGAAGAGGAATAATAATGTTGGTGAGGGAAAGAATGAAAGGCGTAAGGTGAAGTTTCCTTGTAAACTTTGTACAAACGATCACCTTACTCATTTATGTCCAAAAATTGCAGAAGTTGTGAGGCTCTTATCTCTACCGCCCATCGTGATGACAAATCCTTTTCCACATAACCAACACATGGCCTCGAGCTTCTCAAATGATGGAAATTTGGCGAGTGGGAGTCAAAACCCACCAACACAAGAAAATGACTATTTATGCATCGATATGGTCAAATATGAGGTTAATGTAGCCACCCGATCTTGCGATTATAGTTCTCCACAAACTGTATCTGTTCTAGAGTCTCCTCCTCCTCTAGAGACACCCTTACAGATTGAAAAACCAGAGCCACTGCCTCGTATTCCGAAAGGAGTACTCAAGTGCTCTACCCACAATCCTAATGCTAGAACCACTTAGAATTACTCTATTGTTGAGGACTTGGGTCAAACCCCTTGTGCTATGTCGGCTCTAGAGGTACTCCATACATGTCCTTCACAGAGGAATGCCTTGCTATCTGCCTTAGGAGCTATAGATCCTAGTGTCTCAAAATTTATCAAGTTTGATGTCACAGATGTGAAGCCTCGCTTGCCTTACCATTTAGCATTCGAAATCCACGTGGTTTACTCGAAGTATACCATCAAGCATACTATTGTTGATGAAGGCGCTACAACATGTGTGATGTCCCTGGTCTATTAGAAATCCCTCGGCTCTCCAACTCTCTCTCAGTCTCCAATCACATTGACTTCTTTTGACGGTCATTCCTTCCGCCCTCATGGTATTCTTCCTACCTTTCCAGTCCAATTAGGTGGGAAGAAGGTAGAGGTGGATTTCAAGGTGGTTGATGTGCCCCTCGATTATAACTTGTTACTAGGATGCAATTGGACTTACGCTATGACTTTCATCATATCATCTGTCCTCCGTACTCTTTGTTTCTCTCATGATGGGAAGATCATGACGATCGATTAGTTGTCCTTTGCGTATGCCAGCCCCAGTGCATATGTTGGACCGTCGATCCTCGTGGTCAAAAATCTCAGCCAACAACTGAGAATATCGATGTCAGAATGTATTCATCCCTTATGGGTACTTTCGACTTCATGGCACCAATTCACCATATTTATGCCATGTCCAGTAGACCCGTTTCGGCAAAGAGGTTTGTTCCTTTTTGCACTTTCTATTTTAACAATCCTTGGACCCTACCTTCCTCGAATACGTCTTGTGAAGGTCATTCACATGCTGGAATGGACATGGCACTATCGACAATAGAGATAGCGTATCAAGATATTCTTGACTCTTCAGTCGATCTCGATCCTATTACCTCGTAGACAGATGAGGAGGATCCTGTTCTTGAGCCCGTGTGGGCCACTTTGTCATCTTGTTCACATTATTTCCTTGATGATACTTTTCCCTCAGATGACGCTATCATCGAGGCCATGAATGGTTCTAAAAAACCTTGGGATGATATGCATCATCGCTCTTATTTTCTCCTAGAGCTTGCTAGAATAGAACAAGATGACTTTAGATATACTCTGAGTGAGATAGTCGGTCACACCGTTTTTCTACTTGACATGCATGACATTTATTCCGAATGAAATATGGCGAGTATCTCCCCTACCGTAACGATCAATATATCTCGTACCCTTGGAAAGATTGAAAATGTACACATCGGTGCAAATTGTTCGCTAGAAGAAATCATGATCTACACCGAACTCTTTAAGGAATTCTGAGATGTATTTGCTTGGTCATATGAAGATATGCCACGAATCGACTCTCGAATTGTCAAACATGAGATTAAAACTTACCTGTATGATAATCCTATTCGACAACGTCTTAGAGCTGTCAATCCCCAAAAGGCCCCTGCTATTAAGGCATATATAAAGAAACTACTTAATGTTGGCTTCATCTACACGGTTCCATTGGATGAATGGGTATCCAATCCCGTTCCTATGAATAAGAATAAGAAGCAAGGAACCATTCGTGTATGCATGGATTTTCGTGATCTAAAAAAACACTGTCCTAAGGACAACTTATTGACACCTTTCATTGATAAGATCCTCGACGAGTGTACAGGACACAAAGTTTTTTCTTTCTTGGACAGATTTTCAAGGTATAACCAAATTCAAATTAAACCTGAGGATCAACATAATACGGAATTTATTTTTCCTTGGGGTACTTTCGCATACCGGAAGATGCCTTTCATCCTTAAAAACGTCGGAGAAACCTTCCAAAGTGCTATGAAGTTCGCATTCCATGATATTAAGCATATAGTCAAAGCTTATCTTGACGATCTTGCTGCTCACTCTTGTAAGAGAGTGGATCACCCTAAGCACCTTTGACTAGTTTTTGAAAGATGCTGTCATTATTGCATCCAATTGAATCCTCATAAATGCATTTTTTGCGTTAGGTCAGCACGTCGTCTAGGATTTTTAGTCTCTGAGACTGGGATCATGGTAGATCCATTAAAGGTTGAGGCAATACTTTGATTGCCTCCCCCGCGCACTATTTGACAACTTCAATGTTTACACAGGAAAGATAACTTTTTACGCATGTTTATAGTAAACTATGCCAATATTACTAAGGGTTTCATGCGTCTTTTGAAGGACACCCCTTTTATCTGGGATGAGCAAGCCCAAGAATCCTTCGATGATTTGAAAAAACCTTGGTATCAACGCCTCTGCTGAAGTCTCCTGACTACAATAGATATTACTTACTTTATGTCGTCGCGTTCAAAGAGACGATTGGTATGGTATTGGTTCAGGAGGATGATGAGCTCCACGAGCACATCATTTACTATATTAGTTGAAACTTAGTCAGTCCTGAGCTCAAATATTCTCATGTTGAAAAGCTAGTTTTGGTTGTTGTTTACACAGTCCAACGATTACACCATTATATATTGCTTTGCAAAACTTCAATGGTTGCTGATGTCAATCCATTTCAATATTTCCTTACCAGGCGTATCATAGGGGGAAAATACAATAAATGGATTTCCATTTTACAAGAATTCAATCTCGATTTCTGCGAAATCCAAGAAATCACTAGTCTTTGTAGAATTAATATCCAACTTCCCACAATTAGACGAGGATGTTATTCATGTTGATTATTTTGTGGATGAACACATTGTCCTTGTCTCTTCGTCCGACCCCTAGTATGGAGACATTGTTCTCTATATTCAAACTTTGAAGTTCCCTTAGCATCTCTCACGAGATGACCGACAACGTATACAATACCAAGCTAAGAATTACCTTATCATCGATGACACTCTGTATCGTTGAGGAATAGAAAACATCTTGTGTCATTTTTTAACTCACGAAAAATCCGAGTCAGTTCTAAACAATTTCCACAATGGGGCATGTGTTGGTCATCTATCCAAGCTTGCGACAACCCAAAAAGTTTTGCGAGCCGATTATTTTTGGCCATCAATCTTTAAAGATTGCATTGAAGTGGTCAAGAAGTGTCACCCCTACCAGGTTTTCACTCAGAAAATGCAGTCGCATCCAACCCCTCTCCATCCAGTAATTACCATCAGTCCCTTCACCAAGTGGGGGGTGGACTTTGTGGATTGCAACCCAACTTCGATTTGGGGGCATCAAAAAATTATCATGGCCATCGAATACTTTACTAAGTGGGCCGAGGCCATGCCTATAGTTAAATCCGATGGGAAGACTGTCTCCTTCTTCATATTTAATCAAATTATTTCTAGATTCGGAATCCCGAGTGAGATTGTCATTGATCATGGAAGTCACTTTTAGAATGAAATGATGGAAGAGATAACATCCAAACTGGGGTTTAAACATGTTCATTATTCCCCTTACTACCCCCAGGAAAATGGACAGTTAGAGGCCGTAAACAAGTCTCTCAAGACCATTTTGTAGAAAACTGTCAGCCATCGCAAATCTGATTGACATATCATGCTATATCCCACACTTCTGGCATATTGAACCTTAGTCAAGTCTTCCATCGGTTTTTCTCCTTTCCAGTTAGCACATGGTGTGGAGTCGATCTTACCTATTTAATTTTAAATCCCTTCTCTTAGATTGGTAGTTGCACTCCTACCTGACACTTTCTATCTCGAACGACGCCTTGTGCACCTAGAGAGCCTTGACGAGCAGCTTCAAGAAGCCTCTACGACTATCGAAGAAAATAAAAGATGTGTCAAGGTCCAGTATGATAAGTCTATTTTTCCTCGGTTGTACATTGAGGGTGACTTGGTAATTTTATATGATCAAGCCAAAGAACCACTGGGGGAAAGAAATTTCAAACCCATGTGGCATGGTCCCTATATCGTGCGATGTTTCTTAGAAAAAGGAGCCTATGATTTAGAATATTATGAAGGGAACATGTTGGCTGAGCCCAGGAATGGTCTCTACTTGATAAGATATTATGCTTGAGCCCCAAGCTTGGGTATAACTCTTTGTATACTAATGTAATTTAGTGTATATATCTTTTCCCTTTATTTTTTGTCTTCAACTTGCTTATCGAGTTTTCCCTTGGTTGACAGATATCAACAGAGTCTTCAGTCTACTTAGGATTCGCAGACAGATCCAATCATCATACACGAAACTTGGCTTCTGCTACTTGGGTTGTTTACTCACCCGAGGGTCTACTAGTGTCTTTAGGTGGTGTATTCATAGGGCCATCCATGAATAATGTGGTCAAATATAACGTCGTTATAGAAATTTTATGCGATGCCATTTCACATGGTATTCACTCTTTGGAGGTTCACCTGGATTCCCAGTTAGTGGTATGCCAGTTGAACGACAGTTACCATGTGTGTGATCCTACATTACTCTGACGATTCCCATGGGTATGCCTTTTAGAATGACAGTTTGATTCTATTACTTATCATCACATACCTAGGAGTTCTAATTATGTATCTAATGCGTATGCTAATTTTGTTTTAGATTGGAATTTGTGACATAACTAAAACAAAGAAAACATTCTCATCAATGTACACATTATAACATAAGTAAAGCCGAAGAACCATGTTTTTATATATATTTCAAAAAATATCATGTTTATAGTACAAAATTGGGGCTAACACCCTCAATACACATATACAACCCATAATACAAAAGTCATGACATCTACGCCTGTGGCACCAGATGAGTGTCATGATAGAAAACTACGACATTTACAAGACGTCGAAAGAGTCACACCCAAGATCTCGGCACACCTACCACCTACCGCTACATAGCCTTTGCCAAATCCTCCACCTGAACCATCAAAATCCTTTGTGTCAAATGTGACAAGTTTCCCTGTACGTTTTGAAGGACTCTCTTTGCTTCTCCTCCCACTGCCTCATCTCCTTGGTGCCTCCGACGATGTCGTGGAAGATCGTCCGACCGTCTTGGACCTACGTCTGCATCACATACGTGTCTAATTAATACTTAAACATCATCCAAAAATATTTTTGTTTTCCTATACAAAAATACAAAAAAATGAAATATTTAAAAAACTTTGACATACCTATGTCCCCGTAGGCGGTTCCTGGTGGTAATGGCATGTCATGGTCCCCTCTGAATTTGATCCCTGCATAAGGGTAGTCATCCAGAGCAATGACCTTTCGTCTCCACCAGTAAATTAAGTCATCATTTTAGGGTGTGGGCACCCTACCTCCCCCCTGTCGTCTCATCACCTTGCTCCACCATGCCAGGGCTGGATCATGAGGTCCTCGCAGAATGATCTCAACTCTAGGTCCCAAACTTAGAACCTGCTCGAAGAAAAAAATACACAAGATGGAAGCAAAGCTGAAGTTCCTCTTACCACTCTGTTTCCATTCTGTCAATTGGATCTTCATGTTAGATAGTAGTAAGGTGCACCAGTCGTACACCACGGGTCTCAAGCACTCTACAGAGTAGAAAATAAACAACCTCGATTCCTGGTGCAACAAGGCCTATACTGTGATCCATGTCAAAACGAAGACAACAATCTTGAGGCTTAGATTGTTTATCACTCTAATGGGGAGTTGACTCCTGACCTTCTCGGTCCATGCAATGCAATGAGAATCTATGTATTATTCTATCTTCATACCGCTCCCAGCTCCCCGAGATTTGAGGTTGACCACCTCACCCTGGAGTGACAACCCCTTCAAGAAATAAATATCCTCGACTTCAATCCTTAATGGTTTCCCATCAAGGTTGAAGCTCTCATTGTCTGGATCCCAGTAATTCACGAGCAACTATAACAGTCTCACTTGGGACCTCATCCCTTTGAGATCCAAAAAATTATATAACCCACATATTTTTAAGGCCATTTGGGCCCCCAAATCTCTTTCCACAATAACACCTACCTCCTTATGTTCCCTTTCCCTCCACTCTAGCACCATCCTGTAAGAGACAAATCATTTTTTGAGTTAGAATTCACTAAAAAACATTGTTTTCGGACATATACGCAGGCTGCATCGTTCACAGTCGTGTATGGCGATCGATATACGCTGGTCATATTTTAGACATCCATGTATAATCATGCATATACGCGACCCGATGAACGGTAGCCCACGTACACCTAAACTTCTAATTTGTGCCATAAATAAGTTAAAAATTGAAACCTAAATACAAAATGTAATCCACTAAAAAGGAAGAGGAGGGGAAGAGGAATTACCTGGTCCAGATGGTCACTGTTTCCGTCACTCGTAGCTCCCACAATCACTAGTTGAAGATCAGAGGTAATTTGGTCCAAAATCCACTATTTGGGTAAAAAAGTAAAATGGTATGGTAAATTTGTTTTTTTTTTACTATTTATAGCAAATTTTACCTATGTTTCATAGTTTCGGATAATATTTTCACCTAATAGACTAATACAACAATGGATTGAGTTGGTTTTTGTAGTTTTGTCCAGGGATTCTTGTGGTTTTCAGTGTTATGTCGACCATTCTTAACTTCGGACATGTAGTTTCGCTACCCAACATATAGGATATCTATCCATTCCATCATACACACTTGCATCGTCCTATGAATGTCACTCATATGCCTTAGGTACGAACCCATTTTATAGCGACACAAAACTTTATATTTGCTAGTAGAAGTGTCGTTATCAAATTTTAGAGACTTACCAAACATGGGTACCCTAGTTAGATCCTCTGCTTCATTCGGTTCCCATGCAGAGATTTTTCCTATCGGACCGGGAGTCCCTTATAGCTAATACATGAATTTATGTTGAACCTCATTTCTCACTCATAAACATGCTGACCTATACCTAGAGGACTCCCAAGCGAGTTTGATTTAAGCTCTTTTCCGACTCATTTTCAAAAAAGCAAAAAAATTTCCGAGTGAACTTGTCTCTTTCACACTTGTAAATTGGATTTGAAAGGATGTCTATTTGGTACAAGTTTATCCCTTTTTCAAGCCAAGTAGACTAAGATTATGAAAAACGAAATTTTTTGGTGTTAAGTTGTGATTTCATCTATTGAGCCTATTATCGGTTCTCTCTTTTCATTATAAACCGTTTGCCTCAACAGTTTTCCATCCTCAACCAAGAAGAGCCTTGTTTATAACCTTCGCAACTTGACACCCTATACCCAGGAGGGAACATTCCCTCGAGTGTCCATCTCTCGCATGCACCTCCTTGCATTGAGCATAGGTATGTTCCACTAATGGAACTAGCTTTTCTTACTTGCGACACTCGTTCCCTCCTCTGTATCATAGGATTCATTTGACTATGAAAAAAAAACAAAGATGGGCGAGAGGGGAGTATTATCTTATATTGGAAGTAGTCGTGTCGCCTTTTAACAGAGCACCAAATTTTTGAGTCCACTTGTCATCATAATTTTGATTTTAGCATGACCTTAGGAAGCTGAGCTCGTTACAAAGACTTTACTACCCCGACTGGTTACTCTTCTAGTCCCTATGGAGAGTTTGATTGATGCCTCCTGCATCTCATGGTTTCATCATTGAGTCTATGCTACCAGAGTCTTCCATATGTCTCATGCTCTTGTTCAAAATATGTCTATCAACCCGTGTCATCCATTCCTCAAAACTCTTGACTTTGCATGTCGACCATACCCTCAGTTTGTCTCAGAATCACATGAAGTTGTAGTCCTATTGCACACCCTAGTCCTACTTTCCTCATTGGTAGGTAACATTGAATCCAATAGTCGACATTTCATCATTGTTCATTGATTGGGTGGTTTCCTTGTGTTTGATGTCAAGACATGTATTCACACATTGGGATTCGTGTAGTGTCTTGGATGCCATTAGCACTATTGGTGGTTTCCTCTCATTTGTCATCAATTTTCCTTATTGGATTCTATTCAGAGAGTCTTTTTCGTGTACTGCTTGCACCTGGAACACGTGAAAGACGCACATGGTCGTTGGTTTGTGAACATGTTCTTCGTCCGATTTCCTCAAAATCATCAATATCCTACTTTGTACCTCGTGCTGAATGATGAGAGATTCCTTAATTCTCTCCTTTCAATGGGTCTCCTTCCATCGACTACAGCTCATCTATTCTAGAGATGAGACCTAGAGTCCTATGAGTACCTAGAGGCTTGCAGTCATTAGTGGCAAGTTCTCTCGCCATCGACAGTTGGGAATACATCAATATATCTTGATCGATGGATTCTTCAAGTGTTCAACCCCGACTCCTTTATTCACACTTGTAAGGATGTACTTTGTGCATTGATACCTACTTTCATCATCGGTAGGATGTCTCACATTTTTTAACGGTTTATCTCAATGAACGGTAATCAAACGAAGTCTCATTGTGTTTGACCTCAACTCCTTTATTCACATGATGTAGACTTGCACCTTTGGTGGATTGTGTAGAAGACTTGAACACATCAGTTTATAGCTGCAACTTTCTTGAGTTGTTTCTACCTTTTTATTGGACCAGTACCTATGTGACTTCAGTGATCATAGGAGATCCGATTGTACTCCATTATATACATATATCTTTAGATTGATTTTGAGACGGGTATTATTGGGCCTTGTTCGTGACTATGACAGCCTTTGGCATGTAACCACATTTGTATTTTCCTATTCATGGCCATGGAAAATTGTTTGGTATATTTTCACATGAATTTGCAGTGTAATTCAAATTGGCAACCATGTATGGAAAGTCAATACATATTGTAATGAACAACTAGTTCTTCTAGCTGGGTCCCCATTACTCCACTTTTGGGTCTTATAATGTATTTCGTCCATCACAGATAATCCTTTGAGATCACACATTAGGGGGCATCTCTTATAGAAAGATTTGCATCACCCTATGCAATATTGCATAGAGGGCCCTTTTCCATTTCCCCATGCAGAATTGAAGTCCCTTGTTAAAAATCCTAGAGATAAAAACATTATTTTTCCACATATACTCACCCTACCTATATTACAACATGCGTATATGCAGGTTGCACCAATACAACCCGTGTACATTGGGAAATGTGCCCAAAATTTAAAAAATGGTGTCGGGTTTCCATGTCACGTCACGATATCAATGATCCTTGGCCTTCCATATACTGGAAAAGTTTCGACTCGGCCCTTCAGTTCCACTTGAAGGCTATAAATGGGCCAAATCCGAGCTATGGAAAAGAGGAGAAAGAATTCAACTTTGAGAGCAAAGTTACTCTAGAGAAAGTATTCACTTCACATTGACTCTGCATCCCTTTGTCCTTTAAGTCTAAACACATTGTTCAGCCCACAAGATCTTCCCTTATTGATTGATAACTTCATTGCCTCTCTTATATGAGCTTGCCTTTGGTGGAGGATTGAAGTGGTGGAGGCCCAACTAGAAGAACCTTATTTTATTAGTTCCAAACCGTATTGACATAGAAGTTTGTAACTCATTCACTTCTGTTGATTATATCTTAATAGAAATACTCTTTTCTCTTCCAATTAATATCTCACAAATATTTGAATTATTGTTCCATGGGCGTATTTGTTATGAATGTTGATGGATTATGCTATTGAATGTTCTAACATTATATATTATCACCATATGCTTTCATTGCTTGGTTTTTGAGGACTAGTTGCAACTATATAGCTTTGGGTCAAGTTCTCAATGATGGACTTCATTGAACATCTGGACGAGTTAGGACACTTATCTTGTCTTGTTAGCATATTTGTTTCTATAACATACTTGAGATTAGAGTTGATTTCTGCAGTCATTTCCATATGTTGTGGTTTACCCCTAGCCATAGAGATATTTTCCTCGTAACAGTCGCAACAAAAAGTGTTCAATTATTTGATGCAACGCTTGTGCTCATCCTTGGTGCTCTCATTACCCGAACTGAAACAACCTTTTAAGATTGAGGCAGATGCTTTATACTATGTTGTGGGAACAATTCTCACTCAACATGGACATCTCGTGGCCTATCATAATGAGATGCTATCAAATACCATCCGTAAGTACCCCACTTATGACAAAGAAATGTACTCCATTGTACAAGTCTACCACCAGTGGAGGCATTACATTCTCTGGAAGAAGACAATCATCCACATTGATCATAATCCTATGCAGTTCATGAAAACAAAAGGAAATTTGAAGAATGATCACCATCAAAAGTGGTCCACATACTTGCAACAGTTCCATCTCAACATCAAGTATAAGACAAGGAGAACCAACTACATCGCTAACTACCTCATTCGACCTCCAGTTGAAACACTAATCATGGTGCTACTTTCCTATGGACATGAGATCTCCAGGTGGCCCCATCTCTACGAGCTAGATCCTAAATTCACCACTACCTACCATATGTTTGGCACAAACAAAGTTGTCATTGATTTCCATCTTCAGAGTAACAACCCCTCTGTTAAGATATAAAGTCACTAGATACAGTGAAATTTGTTTTTTTGAAACATTCGTTAGAACAAGTGATATGCACTAATAACATACATCAATATTACATATCTTCTTCTCATCTACATCACTACATGGAAATAATCAATTACAACATCATGATACTAATAGATCAATCATATCTCATAAATATAACAAAGATGACTATCTACCCAACCTACCCTGGAAGGTTAGGACCTCCAAGACACATAATCAACACTCAAGTACATAATTCATCCCATTGATTTTGACCATTTAAAGTCTCAAGACTGACGATTTTTCTGAAGAACATGGAGGTATATATTCCCATAACCAACTTTAATCTAGACTTAGGATTAAAATAACAGTAAGGTACTGAATCATAACGCAATTTAAATAATTCAATTTCTCAAAATACTAGACAAAGTTTTCCTTCCCTTAAAGATTACAAGTATACTTATTCATCATCTAGATAATATTCCTTCTCTTTATGAATTCCATCATATAACTATTACTCACCATTTAACAAAACATCTTCCCTTTAAGAATACAAGAATCAATCATTATTCAATATCTAGACCAATGTACCCATCTCTATAAGAATACAAATCCATTGTTGTTCATTATCTAGAAAAAATTACCTACTCCCTAAGAATACCACATATTATCTATATTCAATATTTAACAATTTTCTTCCCTTAACGAATACGAGTAAACAAACAATTATTCACTATCTATAATAACTAGACGATCAATCTAAATTCAACATAATGTGGGAATGTAATTTTTTACCAGCTATCTTAATCACTAGCTCAACTTTATTCACATAAGCATTCTTTTCAAGAATTCTTTTGAACTAAGTAAAGACTTACCTTCTATAGTTGTAGAGGTTTAATAGTCGTTAAACATAATTTCACTAGATCTTCATTATGGAGTCATTAAGTACAACCATTAGGTATGATAATATTTATCTATTATCAAGATAAATGACAACTACATTATGTCGATTACCTTTGGTGGGTAAGAAGTCATAATCCAAAAATTGTTTAGTCTAAGAACGCGCGTTAAACAAATATTATATTAATTAAACGACAATGAAGGGTTTCTTAACTGGTTGGATGATAGTCCAATTATCTAGCTGGACAACTAGGAAGGTCGAGAGACTTGTAAACAAGGCGAGTTGGTGAACTGGTAACTATGACGATCATTCCAAAATTCGCACACTTGGAAGAACCTACTCAAACCAGCAAGGGACTGTCAGTGATCTTGAGAGATGAATTTATTGTTAAGCCCAACATAATCCACGTGCAAAAGAGCTAAAGTATTCGGTATCCAAGCAATATCGCTACAATACCAATCCATGAAGGGAGTGGGTTCGCTACATTAAACATCTAGGGGTCGACTGAATATTAAATAAAATAGAGAGGCTAGCTAAGATCTGGATGGAACAAGATTAATTAACACACCAATTTTTATTGCTTAGTGTACAAATATTCATCGATGTAAGGGAGAGATTAAAATCATTCCATTCAGATGATTTGTTTTTACAATAATTAAATAAAATTTGAAATTCAAAATTTTATCCATTTTGAAATGGATTTTCGGAAATGTAAATCCATTTTGCAGTGACAGAACGAAATTTTAAATTATTGAATTTCATTAACCTTCATAAGGATCCAATGGAATCCTTGATTTCGTAATTCAATAAAATTATAGTGACTATAAATCCTTGGATTCCCGAGCAGAAATCAAATGCAACAACTTTGACGAATGTCTCTTTTTATTGAAGGAATTTGCAAAATCAATCTACTACTACACAAACAAATCAATTCCAGAATCGTAATAGAATTTCCAAAGAAATTAAAAGTTTCGGAATCGTATTAGAATTCCAACGACCAATGCTTTCTAACTTTTCAAAATTCCTTTAATCTTGACAGTGAGCAATACAATAATCATGTTCCCATAAAATTCAACTAAATATTGCAATCATAAATATTCAAATTCTTGATTGGCAATTACATAATTGTTTAAAAAACAGACCATATGAAGTATGGTTTCGAAGTTCATAGTAGGAATTACAAGAACACTCAGAGTACAAATTCGGATTTGCAGAATTTTACAGTGACAATACTAATCTTATAGTATCGGATCTATCATTTAGTTGGAAGCGAAAAGAACAAATTGGCTTCCAAAATTTCTAATTAAATTTTGCAGCGACTATACTCATTCTAAGATACAAATTAATCATACTACAATAAAATTCAGAAATAAAATATCGTAACCAATGAAGACTGAGATTTTATGATGTCCTTCAAAGACTTGAACTCCTTCTGTACTCCCTCTTGACAATCACCGAAACTTCACCAATACCTCCCAGTCAATGATAGGGGTACTCTTCTTCCCCCTTATCCCCCAAGCTGCAAAGGGGCCACACACAAGAAACCAACAAACAATAGCTCCAAGGCTTGCCCCACAAGGAAGATCGTCCACTCTTTCTACAAGCTTGGTATCCCAACTCTCACAAGTACCAAGAAAAAGTGAGCTCCATTTCCCTTCTACATCATTTTTTTTATAGAAAAATCCCCAATGACACATGTCCCCATGCAAAAATAATTAATTTTTTAAATTAATTTAATTATAATTATTCGCCAATGATCTTAGTTAGAGTTGGATTAAGATTCTTCTTCTAAATAGACTTAGTGGTAGTGTGACTTAAGATACTATTCTATGTATATACCTATTCTCTTAAAATTTTATTTCTTTCTATTTTAAAAATTCTTTTTATTAAATTCATGCATACATGTGCATTTTATCCACCCTTTAAATTTTATTCCCTGTTTTTCTAGAGTTTCAATTTATCTCAAATCTTTTAACTTATGACATAGTTCATTTAGTCATTTATTTAAATTTTAGACTTAGACTAAGTTTTAGAATTAGGCTTAGAATTTTGTTGGGATTTATAATATACTCACTAATTAATTATTTTATTCTAACAAGGTCTAACCATTTAAATGTTTTCTAGGCCACCTAGATTTACTGACTCAAGTTTTAATTACACGACGTCCCCTTCAATACACACCTTTGTGCTCCAAGGGTGCCACTCTCCTTTGACTGGTTTTGGAAGTTTGTCCGACCCTTGGAGTCAATACTCCATTCAATCAACCTTGTGAGAGACTAAGGGTTTCTAAGGAATAAGGATTTTGCATTATTGTGCGGCCCTTAGAAATATTTGTGAGCGACTGTCTCAGTACTCCCTCATGACATCGTGGACCTCTCAAAATAGGTAATCATTAACCTACAATTCAGGTCACGGCGGGAGCACCAGTAGGCTGTGACAGGGATGTTGCCACTCGTCTACCTCAAATGTTTGGTTTTTGTGCATGACCCCTTTACTCCTTATATGCGTTGGATTAGAAAGCATCATCCAACCTGCATCCAATGACAAAAATGGTGTCAATAATCCATATACATAAGTCATATTGTAATCAATTATATATCACATGTGTGTAAAATGAAATACTCAATCAAAATACAATCTACTCCTTGACTCAATCCAGAGTCCAAGGTTGTCCATTGATGCCATCAACATCCATAATCTATCATGTGTCTTGCACACTCAGGAGAAATCATCAATAATAACTAGAAATACATACACATATGAAAGTAAAAATAAATTAAAATACATCATAAACAAATCATAATCAAAATGAAATCATAATGTACTATAGCCGTATCACTTGCACGCAAGTTTCCTAAAGGAATAAGTCAATATAAGTGTGATAAGTAGTACAGGATGTTACATACACCCCCTCTTGTTTTAAACTTCATCTCAAAGTTTGTACAATATACAAATGCAAGTAAATAAATGTTTCTGACGTATATATATATATATATATATATATATATATATATATATATATATATATATATATATATATATATATATATATATATATATAATCTATCAAACAAATAAGGAAACTATTGACGTATCTCATATGTGTCCTTCCATGTAGCTGAGTGTGGACTATAATTGTCCCACTGGACCTTGACCTGATTGACTATTTGATGTCGTAGTTGTAGAGTGCTATGGTCTAGAATGTAGATTGTTTTCGCCATGAGAGTACCCTCATTCGACACCTGGAAATAAATCATGCCAATAGCATGCAACATATCACTAATATAATGTCGTACAACAGATACATGAAATGCATCATGCATATGCCTCAAAGAATCAGGCAAGGCTAGTCGATAAACCATGGATCCTTTTTATTTCCACAACCTCAAAAGGTCCCACAAATCTAGGAGAAAGTTTGGAACCCTTTCCAAACTTGATCGAAATCTTGTGCGGTTTTACCCGCAAGAAAACTCTATCACCAACCTCATAATTGCGGTCAATGCGATGTGCATCAACATAACTCTTATGCGATCCTATGCTTATTTAATCCTCTATCTTATCGATTGCAATCTTTCTTCCATTTCTTGGATCACTTCTGTCCCCACTAGGACCCTATCCTCAAGTCGATCCCAACTCAATGACGTCTGACACAGTCACCCGTAAATAAACTCAAATGGTTCCATATTAATCGTACTTTGGTAGTTGTTGTTATATGAAAACTCTACCAATGGAAAGAAGTCTTCCCAATGTTTATGTTGATCCATCACATACATACGCAATGTATCCTCCAAAATTTGGTTCATCCTCCCTGTTTGTAAGTCTGTCTCCGGGTGATATGTTGTACTAAAATTCAGTTGTGTTCCCAATGCTTCTTGGAAAATGTTCCAAACATCCTATAAATACTAATCCTCTATCGGATATGATCTTTCTTGGTACTCCATGTAACCTCAAAATCTCGCTAATAAAAACTCTAGCTATATCTGGTGCCTTATACATCGTATGCACTGGAATAAAGTTTTCACTCTTCGTCAGAGTGTCAACTACTACAAAAATTGAATCATGTCTCCTTGCCGTCAGTAGAAATCCAACAATAAAATCCATCGAAATGACCTCCCACTTCGATTCAGGAATAGCGTGTGGTTGTAACAGTCCTGCTGGATGTCTATGTTCATTCTTCAGTTGCTAACATTCTAGAAATATCACCACGTAACTCACTATGTCCGTCTTCATTCCCTTCCAGAATAATAAAGGCTTGAGGTCTACCTTCATTTTCGTGACTCCCAGATGAGCCATGTAAACTGCTCAATGAGCTTCGCTTAAGATAAAAACGTTATTAGGTGGTACATAGATTCTACTGTTATATCTTAACAATCCATTGTTGTCCAATGAATAACATTCAGACTTCGGTACCATGATGGTATCCTCTCTAGTATTAGCCTTAACTTCCTTGTACCAAACATCGTTAATTTGTAGAGCTAGAATATTTTCTCGCATATTTTTCTTAAGAGGTATTACCGAGAATATGCGTGGTCTTCGACTCAACACATCTGCCACTATGTTCACTATTCCTTTAATATGTGAAATCTTAAAGTCGTATTCGCTAAGTAATTCTTACCAGCACCTCTATCGCACGTTCAAGTTGTCACTCTGTTTAAATATATGCTGTAATCCACATTGATCTATCTTTAATTGATTTTTTTGTCCGATCAGATAATGTCTCCATACTCTCAAGGAGTATATAATTGCTAATAAATCCAAGTCGTGTGTTGCGTATTTCTCCTCATCATTTCTCAATTTCCTTGAAATGTAAGTGATCACTCGACCGTCTTGCATCAAAACTCTGCCTAAACCTTCCTTGGATGCATCTTTCCATACCAAGAATTATTTGTCCATGTCAGGGACCTTTAGTATCGGCGTTGTCATTAACAACTCCTTGATATTTTGAAATTCTTCCGCGCATTTCTCTGTCCATACGAACTTTTTGTTTTTCTTTGGCAATTTCTTGATTGGATTTGATATCTTCGAAAAACCTTGGACGAACCGTCGGTAATATCCTACTAAACCCATAAAGATACATACTTATTGTACATTTGTCGGTGTTTTCCATTCCATAATAGCCTCTACTTTCGCTATATCCACAACGATACCTTCACCAGATATGATATGTCCCAAGTAATGAATATTTGATTGGTTAAAAGAACATTTCGATAGCTTCTCGTACAATTTGTTTTCTCTTAGACACTGTAGGACCAATCTCAAGTGTTCGTCATACTCTTCTTTCATCTGAGAATAAATTAGTATTTCATCAATAAATACTTGGACAAACTTGTCCAAGTATTCAATGAACACCCCATTCATCAAACTCGTGAACACCCCCAGGGCGTTCGTCAAACCGAACAATTAAACTGTAAACTCATAGTGTTCAAATCTCATCTTAAATACGGTGTTTGGTATATATTCATCTTTAATCTGTAATTGATGATATCCCTATCTTAAATCAATCTTCGAAAACATCATTGCTCCTTTCATATGATAAAAATATTGTCTATCCTTGGCAATGGATATTGGTTCTTGATCATAGCTTTGTTCAATTGACGGTGGTCAATAGAAATCCTCCACGAACCATCCTTCTTTCTAACACAAATCACTCGCACACCCCAAGGAGACACACTTGGATGTATCGGTACCAAGTCCAACAATTCCTTCAATTTCATTTTCAACTCCTACAATTCATGCATTGACATCCTATATGGTGTTCTTGCTATCGGTTCAATTCAAGGTTTCAATTCTATTATAAACTCCAGCTCTCTTTCGGGTGGTAAACATGGTAACTCTTATGGAAATATGTCTGCAAACTCTGATATTATAGGAAGTTTTTCTAATCCTTTCACCTCTCCCTTTTCGTTTAGCACTAAGATTGCATATAACTTGCATCCCTTGTGCATACTCTTCTGTAGCTGTAGGGAAGAAATAAACCTCAAGGACACTCCCTGGTTTCTTCCTACAATCACTCTACTCTGCCCCAAATCATTTGTCAAACTTAACCATTTCGTCTTACAGTTAAGTATCGCATCATGTGATTTCAACTAGTCCATACCAATCATCATGTCATAAGATCCTAATATCATGACATAAATATCTACCTTTGTTACAAAATATCCCAAGTTAATGCTACAGTCTGTAACCTTTCCTCCAACGTTATGTTTGGCACTCGATGCCATTTCTACGTATCTGAACTCGTCCTGCTCGACTGCCTTTACATTAATTCTCTTTAGTGCCGCACTAGAAATAAATCTCTATGTAGCTTATAGATCTATCAAAATACTAAAGGTTTGATTGACGATATTACCTAACGTCTCAAGTACAGTGGACTGGTGCTCGGCCCAGCGGTTATTCACCGTTGCATGAATCCTGTGGGCCTTTTTGAAATCTCCAACTGTAGTGTGTCTTGATGATCTAACCACTCTAGCCTTCTCAATAGGACACTCTCACTGGTAATGTGGCTCTCCACATGTCCAACATCCAGTCTTCTATCCAGTGCTCTTGGTCCCCGAAGTAGTGTTGGAGTTACTTCACACAGACCTAGGATTTATTTTTCCTAAGGTTTTTCCTTCTTTATTAGTCATTATTCAGTCTCTTATATTTTAGGAAGAATATTCCTCTAGGGAGAATATTCTCTTTAGTTGACACTTCATTTTGACTAGTTGAGTTGAGTCTAGATGCTCCATTGGTTTTGTTAACATGAAACATTGGGATAATCACCATGATAATGCACACTTGCCTTGGTATCATCACCATATTGGCGCATTACCCTTGATTCCTTGATCTGCTCCTCACTACTCTCTGTTCAGTCAGTCAACTGAAGACGAGTTGACTAGTTAACTCAACTAGGTGGTAGTTCACTCCCGTAACTACCTGAGAGACTAGACTAGGTGGCAGTTCACTTCCGTAACTACTGGTGTGTGTCCAGATCACTCTAGAACACCACTATGGATAATTAGTTACTAATTTATCCTATATCTATTGTAAATTATTCACTTTTTGAGTGTGGAATACAGTTAATGAGAATTCTTCCATTCTTTCTCTCCTTCTTATTCTTTCTCAAATTCTCTCTGCAGATGTGTGTATTATTGTTTAGCTAGATATATTCTATGCAGGTTCAACACATTTACATGGTATCAGAGCCGACAGACTGCTAAGAAAAATCTACACCAAATTATTTTTGCAGGTACTGAAGATTGAAGAATGCAAAAAAGATGGAATTTATATTTTACTCACCGATAGTACTTCTCACGCCTCATAACTATTTGGAGCGGAAGCCAAATATTCTACTTCTTCTTAGAAGTAAAGGCTTATACCAAATAACCATGGCAATGTAAGTAGAGCCTGATTCCACCAATGAGAAAAATGACTTTCTCAATAGAAAAGATATGGCCATAGGATTTATCTGCTTGTTTATTTCTCCAGAAATTCTCCACCAAGTATGTGATGTCACACAAGACTTCAATCCAAATGAATTATGGACCAGATTGGAGGTTCTATTTGGGAATAAATAATATTGTGAAGATTTCATGCAGGGGATTGAAAAGATAGATCCAAAAGAGAAACCGTCAGAAGATCAAGCCTCTTATTTTGAAGAGTCTTCTACACAAGTATTTACACAAATTTTTATTCCATTAATTGAAGATGATGTCTACTCCATTTCAGATTTATTTTCTGAATTTCATGTGGAATATATATACCATGCATCTTGGGAGTCACATGCAGACACTTTTGCATGCACCATGCATGCATTTCAGGAGACAAAAAGGGCGCCGCGCACATTAGACTCAATTATGATATTTTTTGAGCACAACTTGCAGAAACAAATTGGATATTTGAATTCCTCTCGGGAAAATATCCCATTTCAAAAGAAACAATCGTTCGAAACAGAGTCCGGGAAGTGAAGTTATGATCATTTCAAAATCAACAAAATTTCAGCGTTTTTCCAGAAACAGCCGCACGGTTTTCAAAGTTTCATCCAAAATTTATTTGGATATTCTTCATTACAAGAAGAGAAAGTGGATATGTGTGGACATATCAATAATGCATATATTTCATAAGATCCGTCTAGACATCTACATCTTCAACAAAATCTTCAATGAGCACAAACTTGCACAGTTGCGAGGTCTTCTTGGAGTGAAGGACAAGGTTGCTTAGCAACTGCTTTTGTTCCTTCTCATTTTTTTTATGCATTGTAATTTGAGGGGGGGGGTTTCCCTCTTTCCTCGTTTATTTTAGTGTATCTTTTGTATTTGGGTACCTAACATGGCCTCGTTGTTGGGACCCATTCTTTATTTTCACCATAGTGATGTTCAGGGGGGGTGTTGGAGTTACTTCAACACACCTAGGATTTATTTTTCCTAAGGTTTTTCCTTGTTTATTAGTCATTATTAGTCATTATTCAGTATCCTATATTTTAGGAAGAATATTCCTCTAGGGAGAATATTCTCTTCAGTTGACACTTCAGTTTGACTAGTTGAGTTGAGTTTAGATGCTCCATTGGTTTTGTCACCATGAAACATTGGGATCATCACCATGATAATGCGCACTTGCCTTGGGATCATCACCATATTGGCGCATTACCCTTGATTCCTTGATCTACTCCTCACTACTCTCTGTTTAGTCAGTTAACTGAAGACTAGTTAACTAGTTAACTCAACTAGGTGGTAGTTCACTCCCGTAACTACCTGAGAGACTAGACTAGGTGGCAGTTCACTCCCGTAACTTCTGGTGTGTGTCCAGATCACTCTATACCACCACTATGGATCATTAGTTACTCATGTATCCTATATTTATTGTAAATTATTCACTCTTTGAGTGTGGAATACGGTTAATGAGAATTCTTCCATTCTTTCTCTCCTTCTTCTTCTTTCTCAAATTCTATCAGAAAATGTGTGTATTATTTTTTAGCTAGATCTATTCTATATAGGTTCAACACATTTAACACATTTACAAGTAGAATTTGTTGGCCTAGCAGTCTGTGATCCTGGTTTGTTCTGTTGAACAGGCCTAAAATGTTGCTATTGCGAGCGATGTTGTTGTTGCTATTGTTGTGGTGCTCTGTAAGGATTCCTCTGCTGAGGAGTCTTTCGTCTTGGTGTCGAGAACATAGGTCCTCTGGGCATATCTCGATTCCCAAAGGAATGTTTGAATAATGTTTGATTTTGTTGCACTCCTGATGTCGTCTGTCTAGTTGGTTTAGAAGGAGTCCTTCTCTGACCCCCATTGTTCAACTCTTCCTTAGATATGAGGGCCTTCTAAACTTCATCATGCAACATCTGAGGCCCTCACCTTCACATGAGTGTTGAAGTTAAGGCCGAACACCAACTTTTTGACCCTTAAATTCTCCGTGTTTAGATGTGGAGCATACCTAAGTAGCTCCATGAACCTGGCCTCATACTCCGACACTGTACGACTACCCTATCATAAGGCATTGAACTCATTAAGCTGAATCTCAATGAATTCGTCCGACAAGTACCTCTCCCAAAATCATTCCTCGAACAATTCCGACGACATGTATTCAACAACCATGTTTAGTTGAGTTAAGAGTGTCTTCCACCAAAGTAGAGCACTCCCTTTCAGTTCGAATACCGCCATGTGAACCTTCATGTTGGAGTTGTAATCACGAAGTGCGAAGCACATCTCCATGTTCTCCAACCATTCCTCAGTGGCTAAGCCATCCATGGCACCCCAAAACTTAGGAAAATTCACCTTCTCGAGTTCTATGTTTATACTACTACTACCAGCTAGAGCACACTATGAACCTTCATTGAGCACAAATGATCTGGCCCCATCTTGATCTATGTGATTGATTAATGCCTCTAACATCCTCTGGAAGGATCTCATCATACCTACCACATCTACCACAACAACCTGCTCCTGATCAATAATATGCTCATCTCCCTAGGGCTGTGATCCCTCTGGCATGGATACAACTGGAGGAGGCATACCTCTTCCTTCCACACCATGACATCTACTTCCCCTGCGTCCTCTAACCATGATTACCTGCATGGACCTTTTCAAAATTAATTAGTGATACATCTTTAATCGTTTAATTTAACATAGTTGAAGGCATAACGATCCAATGCCATAGGGTTGAACCCTACTATGATACCATATGTAAAAACCCCTCCGTTAATACATAAAGTCAGTAGATATAGTGATTTTGTTTTTTTGAAACATCAGTTAGAACAAGTGATATGCGCCAATAACATACATCAATATTACATATCCTCTTATCATCTACATCACTACATGGAAAGAATCAATTACAACATCATGATATTAATAGGTCAATCATATCTCATAAAGATAACAAATATGACTATCCACCCAACCTACCTTGCAAGGTTAGGACCTCAAAGACACATAATCAACGCTCAAGTCCAAAATTCATCCGATTGATTTTGACCATTTAAGGCCTCAGGACTGGTCATTGTTCTAAAGGACATGGAGGTATCTATTCCCATAACCAACTCTAATCTAGAATCATGATCAAAATAATAGTAAGGTACTTAATCATAATGCAATTTAAATAATTCAATTTCTCAAAATACTAGACAATTTTTTCCTTCCCTTAAATATTACAACAACAATAATTATTCATCATCTAGATAATATTCCTTCTCTTTATGAATTCCATCATATAATTATTACTCACCATTTAACAAAATCTCTTCCCTTTAAGAATACAAGCATCAATCATTATCCAATATCTATACCAATGTACCATCTATATAAGAATACAAATCCATTGTCGTTCATTATCTAAACAAAATTACCTACTCCCTAAGAATAACACATATAATCTATATTCAATATTTGACAATTTTCTTCCCTTAACGAATACAAGTAAACAAACAATTATTCACTATCAAGACAAGTGTACCACAAGAATTACATGGATAATCTGTAATAACTCGACAATCAATCTAAATTCAACATAATGTGGGATTGTAAATTTTTACCAGCTATCTTAATTGCTAGCTCAACTTCATTCACATAAGGATTCTTTTGAACTAAGTAAAGAGTTACCTTCTATAGTTGTATAGGTTTAATAGTCATTAAACATAATTTCACTAGATATTCACTATGGAGTCATTAAGTACAACCATTAGGTATGATAATATTTATCTATTATCAAGATAAATGACAGCTACAAGATGTCGATTACCTTTGGCGGGTAATATGTCGTAATCCAAAAAAATGTTAAAAGAAAATTTTCCCATTATATACTTTTTGTTTATTCTAAGAAATCGTGTTCAACAAATATTTTATTACTTAAACGACAACGAAGGGTTTCTTAACCGGTTGGATGATAGTTTGATTATCTAAGTTGACAACTAGGAAGGTCAAGAGACTTGTATACAAGGTGAGTTGGTGAACTGGTAACTAAGATGACCATTCCAAAATTCCCACACTTGGAAGAACCTACTCAAACATGCAAGAGATTGTCAGTGAACTTGAGAGATGAATTTAATGTTAAGCCCAACATAATCCACATAAGAAAGAGATGAAGTATTCGGTATCCAAGAAATATCGCTACAATACCAATTCACAAAGGGAGTGGGTTCACTACATTAAATATCTAGGGGTCAATTGAATATTAAATAAAATAGAGAGGCTATCTAAGATCTGGATGGAACAAGATTAATTATCATGCCAATTTTTAATGCTTACTGTACAAATATTCACCGGTGTAAGGGAGAGAATAAAATCATTCCACTCGGATAGCAAATTTTATACACAACATCACTACGACTTTTAATCCCTGATTGCAAGTTAGTAATCGACGATTAAAACAAAAATCAAGTTCAATATTTCGAATTCAATTTACAACATGTACACTTCTATACTTTGGATATTAAATTTGTTTGCAACGACCCTATATATTTTCAATTCGAAACTGCAAGAATTGTTTTACAATAATTAAATAAACTTAAAAATTCAGATGCAATATAAACTTGACAACGACCCCAAATTATGAGTTTCAAGAAGGCCACTAATGATACAACGATCCTTAAGAAGATCCATTATTCATATTAAAACACAACAACTAAAGAATCCATATTCAAAATTGTAAAATTTACAATGACCATACAAACTCAATTTCTAGAAATGTAAATCCGTTTTGCAGTGACAACAAAATTTTAAATTCTTGAATTGCATTAACCTTCATAAGGATCCAACGAAATCCTTGATTTCATAATTCAATAAAATTACAGTGACTATCAATCCTTGGATTCCTGAGCCAAAATCAAACAAAACGACTTTGACAAATGTCTCTTTTTATTGAAGGAATTTGCAAAATAAATCTACTACTACACAAGAAAATTAATTATGTAATCATAATAGAATTTCCCAAGCAATTAAAAGTTCCAGAATTGTATTAGAATTCTAACGACCAATGTTTTCTAACTTTTCAAAATTCCTTTAATCTTGATAGTGAACAATACACTAATCATGTTCCCATAAAATTCAACTAAATACCGCAATCATAAATATTCAAATTGTTGATTGGCAATTAAATAATTGTTTAAAAACCAGACCATATGAAATATGGTTTCAAAGTTCACAATAGGAATTACAAAGCCACTCGAAATACAAGTTTGGATTTGCAAAAATTTACAGCGACAATTCTAATATTAAATTATCGGATCTATCATTTAGTTGGCAGCAAAAAGAACAAATTTGGCTTCCAAAATTTCTAATTAAATTCTGCAGCGACTATACCCATTCTAAGATACAAATTAATCACACTACAATAAAATTTCAAAATAAAATACCGGAACCAATGAAGACTGAGATTTGATAATGTCCTTCAAAGACTTGCGCTCCTTCTGTACTCCGACTTGATAATCGCCGAAACTTCACCGGTACCTCCCAACCAATGCTAGGGGTACTCTTCTTCCCCCTTAGCCCCCTGATCCGCAAAGGGGCCACACACAAGAAACCAACAAACAATAGCTCCAAGGCTTGCCTAGCAAGGAAGAGCTTCCACTCTTTCTACAAGTTTGGTATGCCAACTCTCACAAGTAAAACACAGTACACCAAATTTTGGCAACATAACAGTACCAAGAAAAATTGAGCTCCATTTCCCTTCTACACCATTTGTTTTATAGAAAAATCCCCAATGACACATGTGCCCATGCACAAATAATTAATTTTTAAATTAATTAAATTATGAGTATTCACCCACACACACTTGTCACACTCTCCCCAAGTTGCACAAGTAATTGCCCTTTTTATTTTATTTAAAAAACCAATTTCCCTCACATTACCCAATGTGTTCCTATTTTCTCTCTTAGATGTCACTTTGTTCCCCAAATTTTCATTTAATGAGTGTCTCCTAACTATATCTTAGTTAGAGTTGGATCACGAGTCTTCTTCTAGTTATACTTGGTGGTAGTTTGACTTAAGATACTATTGTATGTATATACCTACTCTCTCAAGATTTTATTTCTTTCTATTTTAAAATTATGTTTTATTAAATTCATGCACACATGTGCATTTTATCCACCTTTTAAATTTTATTCCCCATTTTTCTAGAGTTTGAATTTATCTCAAATATTTTAACTTATGACATAGTTCATTTAGTCATTTGTTTAAATTTTAGACTTACACTTAGGCTTAGACTTTTGTTGGGCTTTATAATATACTGACTAAATAATTATTTTATTCTAACAAGGTCTAACCATTTAAATGTTTTTTAGGCCACCTAGATTTATTGACTCAAGTTTTAATTATGTGAAATGTCCTTCAAGATGCACCTCTATGCTCCAAGGGTGCCACTTTCCTTTGATTAGTTTTGGAAGTTTCTTTGACCCTTGGAGTCAACACTCCATTTGGTCGACCTTGTGAGAGACTAAGGATTTCTAAGGAATAAAGATTCTTCCTTATTGCGTTCCCCTTAAAAATCTTTGTGAGCGACTGTCTCAGTCCGCCCTCACGACATCATGGACCTCTCGAATTAGGTAATCATTAACCTATCATTCAGGTCATGGCGGGAGTGCTAGTAGGTTGTGATAGGGAGGGTGATGACAATAGAGAGTGATATATTATACATGTTTTATTATTTAATTACTTAGTTTTATGTTTTCAAATCTATTGTGGATTTAATAATTTGATTATTAAATTTATAATGTTTTTAGTATTTAATATTTCATATGAAATATTATTAAATTTTTTATTGGATGATATAATTAAATGTTATGTGTAAATGATATAAATAATTTTCCAATGTAAATCTAGATGATATTTGAATTTTTAGTATTTCAATTTTAACTTTTACTTTAAAAAACAATATATTATTGTATTGTAAATATCAAATATTTTATATCATAATTTTAAAATA
>ML802354.1:236542-247594 GCA_009831015.1 Picea engelmannii
TTATAATTGTTGTTTTGGTAAATGGTAAGAATTTAAAAAATAACTAACCTCTGAAATGCTAGATTCTCCTTGGATGTCTTCTCGATGTTTCTCCCTTATATCTTGCTCCAAATCCTTTAACGAATACTGCCCAAGATATCACAGAATGTAAAAAGATAAAACATTATTGTGTATATATAACAAAGATGATATAAATTATTGTTAGTATAACGAATGTGGGATAAATAAAAATTAGGTATATTGTTTACATATATACCTAAAATTATATGGATCGCCATTATGTTTAATGAAAGTGGGATAAATAAATAAACATGAGAAATATTATATTTAACATGTAAATAACAAAATAAAAGAGTAAAAGTTGTTTTTAATTTTTAAGGGAAAATAATAAAGAGAAAAAATTGGGGGGAAATTTTGGAGGGAAAAGTTTGAGGGGAAAAATTTGGAGGGAAAAATTTGGGGTGAAATTTTGGGGGATATTTTGGAGGGAAATGTTTTTTTGGGGGGTGATTTAGAGGGAAAAGATCATTATGCAAGTTATAAGAATATCATTGGGAGGGTGAGCATTTGCATCATTCTATGTTCTTAGAGAGAAGGGATGGCTTCACCAGATAAAAAATATCTTATTTCTGAGACATCAACAAATTGTTCGCATACCTCTTCTATTGGGAATAGGAAATGCGAGTAATGCAAATGAGACATCGTATTTTTCAGCTAGTCCAAAGTTTGATCATAATGCAAGAAATTTTATTCAACATGTTCTTCATGAAATTCTTAAATCAGATGACTTTGAAGGCACCGATGATAAAGAAGAGGAACATGATGGTGATAAATCTATTCAACAATTCAATAGTAATGAAAATAGTCAAAATGTAGGTCAAAGTGGAGACTATGATCAACGTTTAAATGATTGGGATGAAATATTTTCTCCAAGTGAGGAGTTTCAAGGTATCGATGAAGATTTCCAAGGTGCCAATGAAGATGATGGAGAATTTTCCTCAAGTGGAAATTTTAAAAGAAGTGAATATGATTATGACAATGGTGGACACTCTTTCCTGAGTAGAGAATTTTAAGACAACAATGTTGGCGATGATGAATTTCCTCCAAGAGAGGATTTTGAAGGTACTGATGAATATTTTCCTCCAAGTGAGGATTTCTAAGGCATGAATGAGGATGATGAAGAATTCCCCCCAAGTGGGGATTTTAAAAGTAATGATGATGATTATGATAATGCTGGACAGTCTTTCCCGAATGAGGAATTTAAAGGAAGCAATGTTGGTGATAATGATTTTTCTCCAAGTGAGTATTTTCAAGGTACTGATGAGGATAATGAAGATTTTCCTCCAAGTGAGGATTTTCAAGCCAGTAATGAGGATGATGAATAATATCTCTCAAGTGGGGATTTTCAAAGTAGTGAAGATGATCACAGCATTGGTGGACACTCTTTCCCAAGTGATAAATTAAAAGGCAGCAATGTTGATGATGTTGATTTTCCTCCAAGTGGGGATTTTCAAGATACTGATGAAGATTTTCAAGGCACTAAGCAGGATGGTGAAAATTTTCACTCAAGTGGGGATTTTGAAAACAATGAATATGATTATGTCAATGGTGGACACAATGTTGATGATTATTTTCCTCCAAATGATTATGTTGATGATGATGTTCTCAATCATTCAGCTGCAACAAATCAAGGTGATCGGCATTCTCTAGTTCAGTCTCTTGACAATGTTTTGTTTGATATTCCTTATGGTGATAAGGAAAATCCTTCTAGTAAGGATGATAAAATAGTGGATACATTGCAAAGAAACATTGTGTCTGGAACCAAGACTAGACCTTTTATACCAATCCAAATTATTCTAGTTATACAAGGTCTAGGAAAAAAATTCTCACTAAATCAATTTCCATAAGTGAATTGATTTCAAGTGAATGTTGTTAAAATAATTGTTTGAAAAACATGGACTACATGTATGCCTTGAATAAAAGGAAGACATATTATCCAATGAATAAGATCATGCAAATTTGATATTTGATGGGGTGCATGATATCCACCAATACAAGATATGATTATCGTATTGGGAATATTTTACTTTGCAGAAAGACTTAAAAAAAAATCATTGAATTGGTAGTCTTCAACTATCAAGAATCTAGACAAGGTTGGAAAAAGATCCTTCATTTTATTCAAAGGTAAATCATGGACGAGAGAGTGGGCCATTGACAAACACTACATTGTCATGGATGCATGATTTATTTTCCAAACATGGAGAGTGTATGCCATATAGAGACACAATACATATTCCAGATAATTTCTCAAGGAGAGAAATCTACAACTTGTACAAAGGATATGTTGAAGGTATTGAAGGAAATGATAGTTTTATTAAATATGCATATTTTACAACAAATATGGAAGAAATAATTCAACATTGTCTGTATTCCTAAGAAGTCAAGGATGTGGATTTGCAGTATATGTTCTACTCTTAAATCAAGAAGAGATAAATCTGAAAGGGAAGAAAGAGGTATGCATTTACTATTTTTTTTTTTTTTAAATTGAATAGTATCAACTATGAAAACATATGATCAATATTTTCATTTTATGTCATGTGCAAATTCCATAGTCAAAGTACTTCAAGAATATCGAAATCAATAATCAAGTGAAAGACAAAAGTTGTACAAACATCGGAATAAGTGTTATGATGCTCCAAACAAATATTTAGGTATGATAATTGATGGCATGGACCAGAAGAAAACATTTCTATCACATTTTTTTCCGTACACCAAAATATTTATAGGAAGATAATTTCATTCAGTTTCACTTGGTTGGTTGTATGGTTTTCAATGGAAAATGTTTCCAAGGGTTTATTTCACATCTCCAAATATTCATAATGATACAAATCTGACCATCACCATAATTCATCATGTGCTCACTCACTGGTATGGAAATCTTCCTCAAGTTCTCTATCTACAGTTGGACAACACTACTCGTGAAAATAAAAATCAAATTGTTTTTGGATATTTAAGCATGCTTGTTGAAATGAGAATCTTTCAAAAGGTGAATTTGGTTTCCTTCTTGTTGGACACACTCATGATCATATTAATCAAATGTTCAGTCATTTTTTAGTAACATTGAAGAGGGAAAATGTTGGAAGCTTACCATCATTGATTGAATGTATTAAGAAATCATACATTCTACACATGTTTTTCATATATTAGAAGAAATTGTTGACATGTGAATATTTATTTAGGGATCGCATCGTGAAGAAAAATGTATTGAGCAACTTAACGACATTAACTTCCAACATCAATTTTGTTTCAAAAAAATTGATGGGAAAACACTTATATGGGGAAATCAATATTCAACTACTACAGAATGGGGGCCTTCATTAGGTTTAACATTTTTGAAGTTCATTCTAGATCGTTCAATATTTGCATCAAAGTTATTATTTTTACAATCAGTTGTTGAAATCCATAATGCACAGAGACGTAATAGAGATATAGATTATTCTGAATGCCTAGAAGAAATACAAAAGTCCATTAATGATAAATATGAGTACTTTTATGTTGTTGATTCTATTTGGTGGGAGTCTTTTTTCAATAGTTAAAGTGACATAATTTCAAGCTCAACAAATTAATATACAATGTTGAAGACTCCATTTCATTGGCCACAAATATGCCAAATGAATTTGAAGAAACAAACATTGTTGAAGTTCAACAAGAATCTCAAGGTGTTATTGAGTTTACACAAGCAGAGGAAAGAGAAATGTATATTGGTTTGCGAATTTCACGTGCACAACGTGAAGCCATGGAAAACCTTTACAGGGGTTCAATACAAGATATTAAGGAGGGTATCATGATTACAATTTTAGCGACTGAAGATCCACATGGTTATCCATTCTGGATTGAAAAGGTTATAATGATTGAGAAAGAAAATGATGATGTTATTGCAACTGAAGTGCATTGGTATGCAACAAGTACACACCCACTCAATGGTCTGTACAAGCCAAAGATGGTGGTTGAGAAACATGTCAATAAAAAAAGAAAAAGAAAGGGTCAAAATACAACTCATCGTCGCACTGACCTCTTCAAATTAGATGATGTTGACATACTTGTTTATGACTTCAATTTGAAAAAGAGAGGAACTCTTCGCTCCAAGACAACAAATATTATCAAGAGGTTGTTGCCACAAGAAATAAGTCTAAGATGGGAGTCTTCTGAACCTAGTTGTAGATCTAAAAGGCATTTGACACATGAAATGTTGGGCATGCATGTAGACTTAGATGGTGCATTCCTCGACAATAGAGAAGAGTATGCATCATCTATATCTTCATCCAATAATTCATCTGAAGACAATGTGGTATCTGATGGTATTTCAGAAAACATGAGTCAATCTGAATAAGTGTATGAAACATTTTATGTATTTTTTATCCATATGATGTTTGTATGGTAACTAGAAATGAGCATTGAACTTACATACGATCTTACATGAAGTTATGAATTTTTTTTAATGTTTTATGAATTATGTGTTTTTATTATGGATAATATAATAAAATTTCTTAGCTTGTGTTTTCTAATATGAACAATATAACAATACTTTTAAGAAATAATTTATGTTTCATCCAATGTAACTTGTATTTTTTTTTTAATTATTATAAGTAATTTTTTTTTTTAAAAGTCTCGTTGATTTTTTAAAGTATATTGTTATATTTCCATGGCATTATGTATTACCTTGTGCTTTGATTAATAATAAGATTTAAAAATTAAACATTTTAGGGTTAATTTTATGATTTTGTTTACAATAATGATGAGTTCTTTTACCACTTTATAAAAATGTGTTATTTTCATACCCCAATTTTAGAATGGGTGCTACCAGTAGCAGTACTTTTCAATTTGATGGTTGATTTTGAGGTTTTGGTTTTAATGATACCAAGTGTTAACAATACAATTTCAAATTATCTAAAATTTTAACGTTTCAAATTTCTTTTCTTTTCAAAAACATCTTTTTTTTAGGTGTTGATTTTAAGGTTTTTTCTGAGCTACTCTTTGAGTTTTGAAGGCCATGTTTGAAGAATGTCGTAATTTTGACGTCGTTTAAAAAAATTGTGCTTCTTGTAGCACCATTTTTTTATTTGGGGGTTGATTTTGATGTTTTTTATGCAAAAATATGGGTTTTTTTGGCCAGAGTTCTCATTTTAAGGTCACAATGCTCATTAAGTTGATAACTTTGTTTGATATGTGAGAAAAGTTCACCTAGAAACTATGTTCGCATCTCTATTAGTCTATTCACTCAGTTCCCCTTCACTGTTTTGATCATGATGATCCCTTAATTTGACAGATCTATAAGAAACATTGCTTAGTTCACCTTCCCTATTTGGATTAGGTGTTTCTCTCAATTTCTCCACTCCCAATTTTTAGTTTTGGGATGGATAATTATATTCTTTATGTGTGTGTGTAATGGAGTCGACTTATATGTGATTGTTCAAAGCATGATTGAGTTGACATGTGTTTTTTTAATGTAACATTATGTATGTATGTGACAACATCTCCCCCATACTGGGTTGTAGAGCACCTTTCAACGCAATCATGGGTCGAGAGAGATCAAATCCATAGAGGTGCAAACTTTTCCTAATTTTTTATCCCTCTCCATACATGATAGATCCAAAGTAAAGATGGATTTACACCGGCAATAACTATAAGGTATTAAGAATATTAACATTGTAATTTAAATCTTGATATTCCCAACAAATTTGTTTTCAAAATTCTTTTTAATATTATAATAATAATAATAATAATCTAATTTTAAAATTACTATTTATTTAGATACTATATTGTATGAGATTCTTTTATTTCTTAGACTAAAAACCCACTCAACATAATATAATAATCTGATTGTTAAATTTTAAGATTTTAATTTTTTTAACAATCATCACCCAAATTGTACTATGTAATTGTTTAATTTTAAGATTTTTATTTTTTTAAATACCATCACCAAATTGGACTATGCAATTGTTTGGGAAAAGACAATTTTTAATCTACGAGTGGTATTTAATAGTTTATGAAAAAACAATCAAACATTGACATTTTGACCATCGACATTTTGACCGGGATAGATCTCATCCCAACTAATCCAGCATAATTTTTAATATTTCCCATTATTTATAGGTCATACTATTTTATTGAGACTTTTAGAGTGCCTTTCCATGCAATTCATGTGACATTAGATAATGCCTTCCCATGTATTTCTTGTGACATTTGATACTGTGGTTTGAGCACATTGAATGCTATTTTTTCATTGGATGATGAATGTTTGGCAAATAGATGAGACCAATAACACCATCAAAGGAGCTTAGCTGGACAACTCAACTCTTTATTTAAGTATTGTTGTTTCATTCTATGTACATAGAAGTTGTCATATAATTATTAGTTGTCATATAATTGAAACCAGTAAAAAGTTACCTTATAATCTATATCGGATTTAGACATTAAAACAACAACTTATGGATTACAGCTATAATTTACATTGGTTTTGGGGAGCAGGGTTGCAACTTATAAATGGTACTTGTGATAGAATAGTAAACATTCGACTAAGGAAGATAATAAAATGTTGAACCAATAAAATGTACTGATCACGCCCGGTTGGTGGGCTTTTCAAATTTTCTTTTGATGGTAGCTTTGCATTGTAAACAAATTTATACATTTTATAAATTGGAGCAATTTTCTTTTTGGAAAAATGTTGAACCAATAAATTTAATAAAATAGTGGAAATTAAATTTTAATAAAATTTAATTTTATTTAATGAAGATTCTCAAATAAAAGAATTTGATTTTAAGAAGTTACTTAAATATAAAAACAAATAACAAATCTAGAGTTTTGATATAACACGGCATAAACATTAATATTAGTATCTGGGGTGATAAATGGTGTTGGTTAAATGTTTATTTTTTAGGTTTTTTGGTTAAATTGTATTTTGAATGTATAAATAGATTTAATTTGCTGAAAAACCCTGAAGCATTTGGATTATACAAATTTAACCACTCAAATCTGTAGATCCAACCATTTCTCATCAAATTTCGAGAAAAATAAAAATTAGATACTGACTAACTATTCTACAAAATGACCTTTTTCATCTAAATCCAAATTTAAGGTGGTTAAGATTCAGGTATCTAATTAAATCTTCTTTTGTGAAATCAAGGATTTAATCACCAAATTCTTTTTCCCAATCAAGGATTTAATCCCCAAATCAGACTTCCGATATCCCACGGCACAATTAAAGATACGTGTACCAGGAAAACATTGTTCATGATAAAACAGGAACAGAATAAAATTAAACATTGCTTCTACCCATAAAAAAAGCAGTTCTAATATACAACCGGTGGCAGGCGTGGTGTAGGAATTGCCTCCAAGGGCACCGCCTTTTGCATCGACAGTGCAAACTTCTCGGTCATGTCCACTTCACCTGCACTCTGGCCGTTGGTAGGTGCCCAGTGGAATGAGTGGAGTAGAGAAGCCAATACCAGATGAATCATCCGACTCGCCAATGGAAGCCCCACGCACATTCTCCTCCCTGCTCCGAAAGGTATCAGCTCGAAGTGTTGTCCCCTGTAATCCATGCTACTCATCTCATTACCAATAAATCTTTCTGGAATGAATTTCAATGGCTGTTTCCAGATCCGAGGGTCCCTTCCCATCCCCCACACGTTCACCAGTATTTGGCTGTGTTTGGGTATCACGAACCCCTCGATCTCACAACTGCTAACTGCTCTGTGTGGGAGGAGGAGAGGAACTACAGGGTGCAGTCGGAACACTTCTTTCACCACTGCACGGAGATAAGGGAGACGGTCGGTGTCACTTTCTTCCACCATTCGGTTGCGGCTGATCAGCTCCTCCAACTCTGCCTGCGCTCGTTTCATTTTATCAGGATTGTGTATGAGCTCTGCCATCGCCCACTCTATTGTTTTGGCGGTGGTGTCAGTCCCGGCCAAAAATATGTCCTGCAACAAGGGATTAAACATCAGAGAGAACCCCTATTTGCAACAAGGGATTAAACATAGAGAGAACCCCTATTTACAGTAGCATATATCCACCTTACTACGGCAAAAATCCACCTTATTATACAGCGGATTTGAAAGCAATATCACCCCCCACAGTATTCAATGCTATATAGCAGTGTGGGTATTGTTAGCCTCTTCGCTAACAATACTTGTGAAAAACCAGATACCATTTATCAATCAATGCAACAAAATTAATGAAAAAGGAGTTAACCAGATACCATTTATCAATCAATACAACAAAATTAATGAAAAAAGAGTTACAATTAAGTAGCCTCTGATATGGGTAAGAGTAAATTCATCGCTTCTCATCTCCAGTAGAGCGTCCAACAGATCCTTCGGACCATTGATTCCGTCCACGGCTTTGCCTCTTGTGGCCAGGCGGTTTTCTATGAATTGATCAAAAATGGCATATGACCTTTTCATATAGATTCTCGTATTACGCGCCACACCCTGGGGATCCAACAACTGAAGACAGGGGAAATAGTCCGCCAAATTGGGAGATCCTCCATTCAACCCCAGTTTCCAAAGACTGTCTTTGAAATCTTGGAAGGCTGGAGAGTGGGGATCGAACATGTCTTTACCAAAGGTCATATTACCTAACAGATTAATAGTGGACTGGACCACAGTCTCTCTGATATTTATACTCCCCCCCTTCATACTTTCCCGCAGAATCCACTGGATCGTTCGGAATATTTGATCCCTTCTATAATGTTCCAGGGCCTCGAGCCTCTTGGCACTGAAGAGTTCCGTATTGGATATTCGTCTGAGCATACGCCAGTGAGATCCACATTGATTCCAAATTAATGAAGATTTGTCGTGGGAAAGACATTTGGCTGCTTGTACTACAGTCCGGCCTGCAAGGACATGGTCATGGGTTTTGAGAACTTCCTTTGCCATGGCAGGAGAGGAGACCACCACTGTAGTTTTCATTCCGAGAGAGAGACACATTAGAGGCCCGTATTTGTTAGCAAGGTGGAAGAGAGATTCGTTCGGGTTCTTACCCAATTGCAACAGATTTCCCACAATCGGCCATCGCGGAGGCCCGGGAGGAAGCCTGCAATAAGTCTTCCTCCAGAAATCCAACACCAAGAATACGATGGCGGAGGTGATCCCAAGTGCAGAATACCAGAAAGAATACCAGAAGATGCATCCAATATCCATTGAAACTGATTAAATTAGATGCAAAATTAGAGCGCTAGGCAACCCTGCGGAGCGAACAGAAATACAAGTGCATATACTTGCCTCCAAATCAATTATATGACCAGTCATATAAATAGAAAAATGCGTATACCATGGAACAGAGTGACATATTGAGATATTTATGGGGAAAGACATACATCTAGCCATATCTTTTAATTCCATATCTTAATTTTATGGTTAGCAATTGAAGATGCTGGCATATTCTTGGTAGTCCTTCCAAATCAATGAATGAGATTTAATGCTCATAACTTCCTTGTATTTATAAATGCATCCATTAATCTATTTACTTTTTCACATTTACCTAATCATATTAATAAATTACTATCTAGCTATATGATTGCCATTTTTACATGATTAATAAAGATTAATAATCACTCAACCTTTTATTGTCAAGTTTAGATTATTAGTAGTCATTACCTCAACCTCACTACCACTGATTGTATGTATCATAATAATATTGTGCCAGTTTTTATGGGATGTGAACCGTTTAGCCCGCATTCAATTTAAAATTATGGCCATGTTTGGCCTACATTCAATTTTAAAAAAGTTATTATTTCCATATTATTAATGCATTCATTAGTGGTTGGTGTTTCATATTATCACCGCCTTTTTGTGATCATATACCTACATAGATTTACTGCCACTTTATTACTGCATTCAATTTAAAGTTAATACTGGTTGGTGTTTCATATCATGGCATTCGTTTTGTGATCATATACCTACACATACAATATCCATACTATTATGACACTATTATGGTAAACGGTTGCATATGCCGTTTTGTGATCATATATGCATTGGAGCATAATCTAGAGATATTGCTATTGTAAATGGTTATGGATCGATTCGATACATTGGAGCACAATTAGTGATCAATATCCATACTATTACGGTAAACAGTTGCAGATTGAACAGATGCATTGGAACATAATCTAGAGATATTGTTATTGTAAATGGTTGTGGATCGATTCAATTTATTGGAGCACAATCAATGATCAGTATTTTTATCATATTGGAGTGGGAAGAATACTAAGTGAGCAAAGAATCAAGCATGACGAGGTAAAATTTCTGGAATTGGTTTCCCTAAACCTAAATTACATTGAAATTCTCCATGATATGTATTGTAATGTACAGTATACCCATCAAACATAAATATCAAATTTCTGGTAGAGGAATCAAAGTGTCTAATCTAAATTTCCAATAGACTCATCCTCTCATTTGATGAGGGATTTAGTTTTTAAGGTTTTATTTTATAAGTTTTATATTTGATATGATTTAGGTTTAGTGACCAGGAATTTAGGTTTTACAATTTTATGTTCTGATTTTTATATGGATGCATGCGGGCTCAGACCTCTATTCAATGGTCATGCATGCAATGAAGCATTTGCTTCCCTGACATTTTTTATTTTTTGAAACCTTAATAAAATCTCATAATATTGATTTTTCTTGTTGCATTTACGGGTATATTAAATTTTATTTACAAACCCTAATTAAAGTTTATGTTATTTAGCTTTGCTAGTTTATATTCTCTGTAGAACAGTTAGACAAAACCTATTTAACTACCACAACAGTAACATAGTTGAATATACAGAGTATAGAGTAAGATGGAGGCTAGTACGAATCATGCATAGAACGCTAGGAGTAAGCCATTATGGGTGCATAATCTATTGTTTATAGTTGTTGTTTCCTCTTTTTTCAAACCGTGAGAACTTGTCAATTGATGACGGGATGATCTCTCAATTATGAAATGTTTGAGAGGAAATGTTTCTCTTTTATACTTTGGATTTTAGAATATATATATATATATATA
>ML802354.1:247644-299441 GCA_009831015.1 Picea engelmannii
GGCAACCCTGCGGAGCGAACAGAAATACAAGTGCATATACTTGCCTCCAAATCAATTATATGACCAGTCATATAAATAGAAAAATGCGTATACCATGGAACAGAGTGACATATTGAGATATTTATGGGGAAAGACATACATCTGGCCATGGGTACATTTAATGATCTTTTAATTCCATATCTTAATTTTATGGTTAGCAATTGAAGATGCTTGGCCATGGGTACATTTAATGATATTTTAATTCCATATCTTAATTTTATGGTTAGCAATTGAAGATGCTGGCATATTCTTGGTAGTCCTTCCAAATCAATGAATGAGATTTAATGCTCATAACTTCCTTGCATTTATAAATGCATCCATTAACCTATTTATTTTTTCACATTTACCTAATCATATTAATAAATTACTATCTAGCTATATGATTACCATTTTTACATGATTAATAAAGATTAATAATCACTCAACCTTTTATTGCCAAGTTTAGATTATTAGTAGTCATTACCTCAACCTCACTACCACTGATTGTATGTATCATAATAATATTGTGCGTTAGTTTTTATGGGATGTGAACCGTTTAGCCTGCATTCAATTTAAAATTATGACCATGTTTGGCCTACATTCAATTTTAAAAAAGTTATTATTTCCATATTATTAATGCATTCATTAGTGGCTAGTGTTTCATATTATCACCGCCTTTTTGTGATCATATCATAGATTTATGAGTTTTATATTTGATATGATTTAGGTTTAGGGTATATTAAATTTTATGCCACAATTTTATCAGTGAAATCTACGAAGGTAGGATTTGAACCTGTGACCTCTTAAGAGGAAACACATGTTCTTAACCATTAGGACCACTCAGGCTATATATATATATATATATATATATATATATATATATATGAGTTTACTACTAACAATAATAACAATATTGTTATTGTATATCTTGTAAGGATTCAAATTAATAAAGGATAAATAATATGGTTGTTTAATATGTAGTTCAAATATGAGATGTTAATTTTAAGTAATTTAGAGAAGGAGGTGTGTGATTAATAGAAACATTTCCTCTTCAAAAACCATTGTTGCCAAACAATTGAAAACTATATTTTTTATGTTAATGGTTAATTGATGCAATGTTTTTGTTTTTGTACTCATAAACATTGTGATTTATTATTTTATAAACATTGTGATTTATTATTTTATGTTATTAATAGTGTGATGCAATGAACTTTCTTGAGATATGAAGTGGTTTTCCATATAGTTTATTGACCTTCTTATTATGAGCATCCTCTAGTGTCTTATTTATTTGACACAATGCATAGGAAGAATGTTAAAAAATAACTTTGCAAAATGTTTAATGGAAGAAATAAAGAAGATCAAATTGTCAAAGTTAGAAGTGACATTTGAGTCAATCTTATAGTGGTAGATAAATGACAAATCTTCTATGGTTGTGAAATTTGAGTCAATCTTTTAGTGGTGGATAAGTGACAAATCTTCCAGGGTTATTTACAAAAGAAGAGAACATTGTGGTGAAATATGTTGTAAGGAACATAAGTTTCTCATTAGATTTGATGGCTACATTTAAAATATATGGACAAAAAAAGATGATTTTGGAAGGACAATCATGCATGATTGGCATACCTTTATGAAGCCTTTTCCTTTTTATAGTATTGTGTTCTAAATTATATAAATTATATAGATCGTTCTCTCCTTTTTGTTTTGTGGTTTTTTCATTGATTAATATAATTCATCGTTATGCTTTTCAATTTATTCTATTTAATGCTCCTAAAGAACTTTGACAACAACACGAAGCAAATCATATATAAACTAAGAAAGTACATGTTGTGAGTCAAAATCTATAATTTAATTTTCATGGCTAGATATATTTAGTTGAAATTAAGAACATCTTATGGTTACTCTTTGTATATATATCATTTTATTTAAATATGTTTCTCGGTTACCCTTTGTATATATATATCATTTTATTTAAATATGTTTCTCTATGGCATGTAGGTGGTTGTCATCTAAAGAAATACATAAAAAATATATAAGGTATTGTAAGAGAGAAACTTCTTGTTCAATGTGTGAAATGCAAAAGCATTTATCTCCAAGCTTCTTTAATGCACGAGAGAACTACTACATTCATCTAGTTTAGGATATTGAAGTATGTGGATCTATTCACACAACAATGATGTGGTTGGTGGAGAAGAATTTTGAAGCATTGAATGATTTTTTTAGAGAGAGATCATGCCCTAAGGGGTCAATGGTCGAGAATTATATCATTTATGAGTCCATGGTGCATATTATTGAGTATCTAACCAAAGTAGATATTCATGTACCTCGCATTTGACAACTACATCAACACATTTGAGGGGAAGGTATTACTTGGAAAGGGGATTGAAATAAATGTTAAAAGTAGGTGCTTAAATCTTTGTACATATCTTTATACTGAAATGAATTATAGTAATGATTGGTACCTTAGGTTAATTAAAATGTCTTATAGTTGGTGAAAATTGAGATGCAACATAGTTTTACATTGTAAATAATATTGATTACATGAAGGTATAGATATAATGTTGTGAACTAGTTAATGGTAACCTGTCATGGAATCAGATGTCTTAATTGATTTGACATGCATTAATAGACAAGGATCCCAATCTTATGTAAAAGAAAATTGACTTACCGTTTGATGAAAAATATACAAAGGTATTTGTTATCCTTCATGTTGAGTAGTTTTTCATTTATTTGCCCGATGACTTGAACATGCCTTCTTAACATGTGTGATGCACGTGAATCATTACAAAGATGAATGGTGCAATCACTGTAAATATTACATCAAATTTATAGATGATACGAAAAAAACATCAATTTGTGGAATAACTATGACTTTCCAAGTAATTAATATATCCCAGAGGGGTGACAAACATCTAGTTACACTAATATTATGGGTATTTGAAAAGTATACTAAAGTTAGATTTAAAATCTTCCAAAGATGTTCTCTTTAAGATTAGGTGGTACATATTCTTGCTATGAGGTGTTGAAAAAATGTTTTTTGATCAAGATAATGGTTTTATTATGTTTAATTGTTATGCATCAAACAACCAAAATAGCAGAGAGAGAGAGAGAGAGAGAGAGAGAGAGAGAGAGAGAGAGAAGTAACTTTGTGCCTTAATAATGAGAGAAAAATGAATGTGAAGCCTCTATGAGGGGGAAACCTCATTTTACAATATAAAAAATTTACAAGATGAGATGATTCTAAAAATAGGTCTCCTTGATATATATAGGAGACAAAGTGTTCAATTACAATTAAAGGGTCTAGCCAAGAACACTAATATAACATTAGAAATTTAATAACTCTATATTCATAAATTTATCTAGGGATTAACATGGGATATATGCTTAACATGGAGATTTATTTATGGATTAACATGCCCCTCCCCTTCAAACAAATGTTTCCCTCAACACTTGATTAGTTGTGGATGTTTCTAAATGACCTGTAAACTGCCATGGAGATTCTGATGGAACAATTTGTCACAGTAGATCTTAAATTATTCTAAATTATTCGATTTTGCAATATGTTTATGCAGATCCAATATTAGTGAATTACTATCTTTACTTGAATTTATGAAATAATTGAATTGCAAAAATGAAAGAAATAAGCAAAAATATACACACCATCCACACAATTCAACACAAGATGTATCTTGGGAAACCCAATCCAAGAGAAAACCCTGCTAGAAGATGATGCTTATGTTTTGCTCTCTTTTCTTTAGCTATGGAAATTAATTACAAAGAAAGAGGCACTCACTATGCGGTTTCCTTTGACACTATTGTTGGATTACTGAGAGGGGGGGTGAATCAGTAATAGTGTAATTATAATCATTTTTCTTAAAATAATCCAAGTGTTATATCAATGTAGAATTATTATTCAATAATGAGCAACAAGAAATGAACAATCACACACATACATAGTACACCAGTGTTTTACATGGAAAACCAAATCAGGAGAAAACCACGAAATGTTTTTTCTTATATGTCTTGAAGAATTACATTCATTGGAAGCACCAATTTCCTTTGTTTTCCAGCTGCAACTGGAAGGAGAATCCAACCCCCTTGTTTCTTAGGCTACAACATGAGAGAAGCTCCAACTCCCCAATTTTCTGGCTACAACCCCCTATGTTCTCCGGTTACAACCAGAAGGTGGCTACAACCACCTATCCTTGCCCCGTCCAACCGCCCTAAAGTAGAAGTAGAATGATTGAACCATTGTCACACTATCATTATGATATATACCGTTGTAAACTTGTACCAATAAACCTGAACCATGCATCAACCTGTACCTCAACCTGTAATCAACCTGTACCATAAACAAGTGCATCAACCATGCACCAACCTGTACCAAACAACCTGTAATTAACCTGTAGCATAAACAAGTGCATCTAACCATGTACCAAGTATGTACCAATAATGTGTCAAATAATCATCAACTATGAATCATCAATATGTTACAACATCATCAACTATACACCTCATGTATGTGCCAACTCATCAACTACTCGTCTCAACCATGTACCCAACATGTACCTTAACCAAAATCCCTCATCAATTTTATCATCCAAATATGATTTGTAAATCTGTAATAGGCTTGGTGTATATGATCACATACCTGTAAACCTTCTTTAAATTTAACAACAAGAGACTAGCATTTTCATCAAAATTTTCTTTAGTCTCACAAGACTAGTTTTGGATTAGTCAACAACCCTAACTTGAAATAATAATAAAATTGTACCTATAATGAATAAAGATATGAAACTGATATACAATGCTCTTCAGTGTGTTTCATGAAATTCATCCAGGTGTCACTACTTGGAACCTCTTAGAAAAATATTTATAGCAAAAATGGCATACCTTCTTGAATTCTAGCTTATTCTAGAGAGCGAGATTGTAGACCATGCCCCACAAGGAATATTTATTGCATCTATCTGAAATTGTTACACAACATACTACAGACTGTAATTTAACCAACACATTTGGTATTACACAATTTGGATCTGTTATGAAGAAGCTATGACGTTTTTACCTGAAACACCTAATTTAGACTAGTTTCAGGACTAGCCACAAACCCTCTTTTCCATGGAGTGTAACTCCAAAAATACGACGACCCAAAAACTGAATTTTTTACCACATATAATTGGATATGTTTCCTCAATGGAATAGAAATTTCACGGTCTAAATCATTCTAGAAAAAAAATTATTGTGAAAATGGTGAGATGACCTGTAAATAACATACCTTAGAAAGCATCATCAAAGGAAATTATCCTTCCTTGAATTCCGGTCTTCTTTTCTTCACCTTTCCTCATAAATTAGGCTTAGATATTATTTGGTTACCTCATAAACCTATAGATATTCAATATGCTCAATTTTGATATAAAATGAGAGAGACTTGCCTCTTATTTATACTCTCCAAGTAGCTTCCTTAAAAACATCTTCTAGGTCACTTTGCCCACTTTTCTTATTTTAGGGTTAACCCACTTCTAATTTCTCCATTAAATTTTTTATTTAAATAATTTGTTTTGTATTCACTTTGAATTATAGTGCACTCATCACTTCACTTTATTATTTACCTTTAAAATCTCTTAAACCACTTTGACTAGTTTGACCTTTTGGGGCTTCTAGATGACATATGAGGGTCCTCCAACTTCATAAGGCCATCACTCACAAACCGTGAGGATATATGTGACGTTCCACATACCACCAAAAATGGCATAGCATGTAATATCCATATAGAATAGTATTACCTGAAAATATATCAAAACTCATACTGTTATCCATCAAACAAACTTGGGTCTATTACCCAAACCTAGGTTCTCCAACTTCTCATGGCCATAACTCTCTAACCGTGAGAAGTTATGTGACGTTCCACATACCACCGGAAATGGCATGACAAGAAATATTCATCTAGGATAGTTTCACTGAAAAATTCATTGGACTTCATCTCATTATTCCACAAATAATCATGGGTTCTCTAACCATACTTCTAGACTAACTCAATTTGCAAAGCATCTTCCCGTGAGGGCTTTCACCACAAGGGGAACACTTTGGAGTTCATCCATTTGTACTTATTATCAATCATAACAAGACAATAATGATTCATATTTACATCAAACAAAATTGAGTCCATTACCCAAACCTTTGTGCCACTGGATCCTCTTCAAGGGTTGACATCAATGACAACCAACCTTAATCAACAATCTCCCCCTTTGGCATTGATGGAAAAACTTTGATGCAATACTAAAATCATTTCATGCAATACTTAATTCATATCACTCATGTTCCCGTTGGAACCATGCCTCTGTCCTCTGCATCTGATGAATCTCTCCCCCTTTGTCATCAATGGAAAAGGTATATTTCCATCTAGGGTTGTTCCCCCTAACTGAACTGTCCTCTTTGTGGTGCTTCCTCGTGTACATATAAGACATATAAGATAAGAATTCAAAAGCATTCATTTTGGAGTATAAATAACTCTGAGTCTCTAGCGAAGATACTCAAAGGATTCTCGTGGAAGTGGTTTTGTAAAGATGTATGTCACTTGTTCTTTTGTGCCCACATACTCAACTTTGATGTTCTTTTCTGCAACCTGCTCTCGTAGAAAGCGATACTTGATTAGAATGTGCTTTGTCTTGGAGTGCATCACTAGGTTCTTTGAGATACTGGCAACACTTGTATTATCACAATATATTAGAATGGGCTCATCATACTCAACTTGTATATCTATCAGATTTTGTTTCATCCAAATAACTTGTGTACAACATGATGTTAATCCAATATACTCTGTCTCGACTATAGATAAAGATATCGATGATTGTTTCTTTCTTAGCCATGATACTAAAAACTCAACCAAGTAGAACGTTGATCCACTGGTTGATGCAGGAGCATCGCCGACTCATCAAGCGAGCCAGCGCGGAAGCGAAAAACAGCTGGATAAGCCAGCACAGATTTTGAAATTGCCTTGGAAGTTGTTGCGCGATCTTAAATGAGTCATTTAAGATGAGGCGCACTTGTGTATTGTAAATGGACCTTGAGCGGATAGCTCTTGTCCTTAATAGATAGACGACATTTAATATAGTTAATGCAGGTAGATAGGATTTTAATTCATAGATTAGACAATTTTAGGAGGAAGGAGGGAAAACGGATATAGACACCCTCATTGTACATTGTAATATTATTCTGGAAGAGCAGAAGAGCATGCAGAGAGCTGTGTAAAGAACACCCATGTATTGATATTTGAATTAATAGAAGGATCTTTGATTCAAATTCATGGTTATGTGTCTATTCTCTGTGTAATTGATGTTAATATGCTCATGCATGTTTGCTTCCTATCATGCATTTTCTTTTACATGTTGTGTATGTGATTTCATGTATAAATGGAATTCTGAAAGGGTGAAGAAATGAGTTTCAATTGTTTCTCTATTTAAGCCAGAGAATTCCTACAAGGAGTGTAGTCGAATTGTCCGCAAGGAGTGCGTTGACAGAGGGGTTCAAATAGAGATAGCTTTTGTTCTCATTTCCTCGAAGGTGCAGTTGGGCACAGGGTCGTGCAAGGGGTGCGTAGGCCAGGTAAAAGACTCAGGGTTGCGAACCTGAGTGAAGAGCTGAAAGACTGCTGCTGCAGGTGTGCGCAGAGTCGAGAGACTTCAACACTGGGACGTTGTTGAAGGTTTTCCGCAAGGAGTGCGTGCAAGAGGGTTTTCTTTCTGAAGACTTAAAGCTGTGGGAAAAGCTCAGGAAGGATAGGCCTCGGAGTTGCTAAAGAACAACACATACAAGTTGCAACTTGAAGTTACAAGGGCACCACAGGGTTGCGAGCAGGTGAACGAGTCTCATGGGGAGACAGTTAGTCATTTTGCAAACTTCCATCAGGAAGAACAGACAAACGAAATTCTCCGAGGAGATTTCGCGACATCCTGTGGGCCATCAGATCTTTCGGAGGTGCAGGGAAGATATGACGACGTATTCCCAAAGGGATCCAAGCTCAGGAGGGGCGGAGCCGTCGATCAGGACCACGAGGGTCGTTGGATTCACACGCATATTGTGGATCGGGGTTTCGTGAGTTGAAGCTCCAAATTAGTTGCAACAGGAATCGCGATATCCCGACAGTCGAAGGACAGTGTGTGGGGCCACAGGAAGTTAGTGGAGGACAGGTGGAACACCGTATCGGAGTTCGGGGAAAGTAAAGTCCCAAACATTTTGACATTAGGATTCGCGATCCCTCGAACTCCAAAATTCCGATAGAAGTGACGGAAAGTGGAAAAGTCAACTCGCACATGTGCATCAGAGTCTCATTGTATCGGGTATCGAGAGTCGGTAATACAAGTTGCTTGGTATCGCGAGTACTGAAATCCCTATAGGGAAAGTCCCGACAGGGTAAAGAGAAGGGTCAGCGTTGATCGACGTATCGGGTCTCGGGGATTCGAGAGTGCAGCGCTCGACCATTGGACTTACGAATTCGCGAGTTCCGATTCCCCGATAAGTAAGAGAGGGGATCGCACATAGAATTATATGGGTGCAGATTTCCCGATAGGGAAATAGAAGGACGTTTAATTTCTTCGGGCCGTGAGAAGAAGAAGATCCTGTGAGCGGACGTGCCTGCGGCTGCAGCTACGTCAGAGTGGTATCAGAGCTAAGACAGATTGTTCTTTTCTTTCTGTAGCAGAGAAGAAGAAAATTCACCATGCCGCCAAGGAGAGAAAGACAAAAGCCCGATCCAGAGGATAGGGAAGTGCAGAGGAGAAGAGGAAGGCAGGTAACCAATCCAGAAATGGAGAGGCAAATGCGTGATCTCCGAGCAAGACTCGAAGATATGGAGACAACACAAAGACGCACAACCAGTGCAGGGGATCTAAGTGATTCCGAGAGCGAAGTCGAGGTTGAACGCGAAGAAGAAGTTGCAGCCGAGGATGCAGTGAATGAACGTCTAATCAAAGTTATTGCAAGGATGGGTGAAAAGGCGAAGATGGACATTCCAGTTTACGAGGGGAATCTGGATGCAGAAGAGCTTCTAGACTGGATTAGAGCTCTGGATACATACTTCGATTATGAAGATGTTGAAGAGGATAAGAAAGTTAGGCATGATGTCACGCGCTTGAAGGGACACGCAGCATTATGGTGGGATGAGCTACAAGAAGATAGATGCTGCAAGGGCAAGCAGAAAATCAAGAGTTGGGATCGAATGATTGCCAAGATGAAGGCAAAGTTCATCCCAAGAGATTATCAAATTACTTTGTTCAGGAGGATGTAGAACCTCAGACAGAAGTTGATGACAGTGAAAGAATACACTAAGGAATTCTATCGACTGAACATCAGGGCAGGGCATCGAGAGAGCGATGATGAGAAAGATGCCAGGTACATGAATGGCCTGAGATATGATATCCAGGACGAGATGAGCATGGTAACCATCAGAACTGTTGATGATGCTTATCAGATGGCTTTGAAAGCTGAAGAGAAGCTAAGCCGAAATCAGAGTCAGAGGGGTCGAGGCAGAAGCCAGCCCAGAGGCAAGGCAGTTGCCCAGGACAAATACCAGAAGCCCAAGGAGGAATGGAAGAAACCTCAGGGTAAAGTTGAAAGAGGTGGAACCTCACAGAGAGGGCCACCTGTTGAACCGAGAGAACATCATACAGAGAAGAGAGGAGGATATGCGGATAATAACATGTTTCCTTGTACCAGAGGCAGAGGAAGAGGAAGAGGTGGAGTAATCACATGCTTTACATGCAGAAAGAATGGGAACAAGTCTTACGAGTGTCCAGAGAAAAAGAAGGACATTGGAGAAGCTCACATCACCGAAGCACAGAGGCGGGATGTTGAGGGTGAAGACGCTGAAGGTGGAAGATCACTCATGATGCGAAAAGTCCTTTTGACACCCGAGAAGGAGGTGGAAAGTTCAGTCCAAAGAACCAGACTCTTTAGGACTGCTTGCAAGACCAAGGACAGGGTATGCAAGGTCATTGTAGACAGTGGTAGCACGGATAATCTCATATCTACAGAGATGGTAGAGAAGCTGGAGCTGGAGACGACTGATCACCCAAGTCCATACAAAGTTTCATGGCTACAAAAAGGACACCAAGTAAGTGTCACTAAACAGTGTTTAGTTGAATTCAAAATAGGAGGGTATAATGATAAAGTACTCTGTGATGTTATTCCCATGGATGTTTGTCATCTATTGCTGGGTAGACCATGGAAATATGACATAAATGTGATTCATGACGGGAGAATGAACACATATACCCTGGAGAAGAATGGGAGAACCCATATGTTGCTTCCGAGAAAGGATAAGGAGGTGAAGCCGGAAGTAAACAAGACAGTACTTCTCATGAGTGGGAAGGAACTTCTTAATGAGGTTAAGAAGAAGGAAGATCCACAATTCTTTGTGGTCAGAAAGCCGAGGATTGTTCTGACTAGCACAAGAGTGGATGATCTACCAGAGGAGATTCAGGAACTACTGGAAGAGTTCGTTGACATCGTGGTGGACGAATTACCTCGTTCGTTGCCACCGATGAGGAGTGTGAGTCATCATATAGACCTCATACCAGGAGCTATTTTGCCGAATAAAGCCGCGTATAGGTTGACGCCACAAGAAAATGAAGAGGTCAAGAAGCAGGTCCAGGAGTTGTTGGACAAAGGATTGGTTAGAGAAAGTTTGAGCCCGTGTGCCGTTCCAACGGTACTCGGTCCAAAAAAGGATGGAGGTTGGAGAATGTGTACTGACTCGAGGGAAATCAACAAGATAACCATCAGGTACAGATTTCCATTGCCGAGGATGGATGATCTGATGGATTGCTTAAGTGGAGCAAAGTACTTTTCAAAGATTGATCTGAAGAGTGGATATCACCAGATTCGCATGAGAGAAGGTGATGAATGGAAGACAACATTCAAGACAAACGAAGGTTTGTATGAATGGCTTGTCATGCCATTTGGCTTGATGAATGCGCCAAGTACCTTTATGAGGTTGATGAATGAAGTCCTGAGGGATTTCATCAAGAAATTTTTCATCGTATATCTGGATGACATACTGATTTTCAGTAAGACAGAGGCTGAACACCTGAAGCATTTGGCCATTGTGATGAAGAAGCTACAGCAGGAGAAGTTGTTGATAAATATGAAGAAGTCCTCATTCATGAAGACATAGCTCATTTACTTGGGGTTTGTTATTTCGGCGAATGAGGTAAGGATGGATTCAGATAAGGTGGAGGTAATCAAGAATTGGCCATCACCGAGAAATATTTTTGAGGTGAGGAGTTTTCATGGACTGGCTAGTTTCTACCATAAGTTTATCAGAAATTTCAGTGGGATTAGTGCAGCAATGATGGATACAGTCAAGAAAAGGCATAAGTCTTTTCACTGGACAACAGAGGCTGAGAAGAGCTTCAATCTGTTGAAGCGGAAGATCACGGAACAACCAGTTCTGGTGTTGTTGGATTTCCAGAAGACGTTTCAAGTGAAATGTGATGCAAGCGGGTTTGCCATAGGAGCGGTCTTGAGTCAGGAAGACAGACCGATTGCATGTTTCAGTGAGACGCTGAATGAGACAAAGGTGAAGTACTCCACGTATGATAAGGAATTCTATGCCATCATACATGCATTGAAAAAATGGAGGCACTATTTGATTCCAAAGGAATTTGTTTTATATAGTGATAACCATGCATTACAATTTGTGACTCAACAGGAGAAGTTGAATCAGAGACATGTAAAATGGGTAGAATACATGCAAAATTTCACTTTTGTAATAAAACATATTTCGGGTACTGCTAACAAAGTGGCTGATGCTTTGAGCAGGAAGTGTTTGTTGTTGCAGGAGTTCCGAGTCAAAAATTTAGGTTTTGATGATCTCAGGGACATGTACGCTGATGATCCAGATTTTAAGGAAGCGTATGAAGCAGTCGAGAACCCAGTTCTCAGAGATAGAAGCCAGTGGATAGAGTATGTGATCCAGGAAGGGTTGTTGTTTAAGGGCAATCAATTGTGTATTCCAAATTGCTCCATGAGGGAGAATCTGTTAAAAGAAAAACACAGTGGAGGATTGGCCGGACACTTCGGTCATGATAAGACATTCGCGAAATTGAATGAGTCATATTTTTGGCCAGGGATGCGGTCAAAGGTCAAGCGGTTTGTAGACAGATGCATAATTTGCCAGCATTCAAAGGGAAGAAAGCAGAATGCAGGATTTTATCAGCGATTGCCCATACCGGAGAGGCCATGGGATGCGATAAGCATGGATTTCGTATTGGGATTGCCAAGGATGCAAAGAGGATTTGATTCAGTCTTTGTGGTAGTGGACAGGTTTTCCAAGATGGCACATTTTATCCCATGCCAGAAAACTAGTGATGCGACTCATATTGCAAATTTGTTTTTCAAAGAGGTCATTCGACTTCATGGCTTACCCAAAAGTATAGTTTCGGACAGAGACACTAAATTCATAGGGCATTTCTGGAGGACACTATGGAAGAAGTTGGGGACTAATTTAATGTTTAGTTCGGCTTATCATCCTCAGACGGATGGAGAAACAGAAGTGGTCAACAGAAGTCTAGGAGACTTGTTGAGAAGCTTGGTGGCAGAGCACCATGGCATTTGGGACCACATATTACCACAGGCAGAGTTTGCATACAATGACTCAGTAAATCGGAGCACAGGGAAGAGTCCATTTCAGATCGTATATGGAATGCAGCCAAGAGGAGTTTCTAAACTGAGAGATTCAGAACGGACTTCTACTAGCAGCGCTAGTGCAGAAGAGTTCACTGAAGCGATGAAGAAACTTCACAGCCAGGTGAAGGAGCGACTGCTAAAATCAAGCCAGGAGTACAAGCGCAAAGCAGATCAGTATCGGAGACAACTTCAGTTTGAAGTTGGTGATCTAGTTCTGGCACATTTAAGGAAGGAAAGGTTCCCGAGGGGAACATACAATAAGTTAAAGATGAAGAAAATCGGACCATGTAAGGTCTTGAGAAAATTCAGAGAAAATGCTTATGAGATCGAGTTACCGGATGGGATCGGAATATATCTGATATTCAATGTTGTAGATTTATACCCATACATGACTGGAGAAGCAGAGACTGGAACAGAGGAACCAGTGATCTAGTGGATGAAACAAATGTCAGTTGTAGAGAGGCCACATATGGAGTGCATATTGGGCAAGAGAGTGAGCAAGAGGACCAGGCGAAAACAATACTATGAGTATCTGGTCAAATGGAAGAACCATCCAGTGGAAGATGCTAGCTGGGAAAATGAAGCAGAGATTCTGAAGCATGGACATATCGTGCAGGAACTCATGGATAGGAGCCCATGAAAGTTTTCAAGCCGAGGAGTATGATGCAGGAGCATCGTCGACTCATCAAGCAAGCTAGCGCGGAAGCGGAAAATAGATGGATAAGCCAGCACAGATTTTGAAATTGCCTTGGAAGTTGTTGCGCGATCTTAAATGAGTCATTTAAGATGAGGTGCACTTGTGAATTGTAAATGGACCTTGAGCGGATATCTCTTGTCCTTAATAGATAGATGACATTTAATATAGTTAATGCAGGTAGATAGGATTTTAATTCATAGATTAGACAATTTTAGGAGGAAGGAGGGAAAACGGATATAGACACCCTCATTGTACATTGTAATATTATTCTGGAAGAGCAGAAGAGCATGCAGAGAGTTGTGTAAAGAACACCCATGTATTGATATTTGAATTAATAGAAGGAGCTTTGATTCAAATTCATGGTTATGTGTCTATTCTCTGTGTAATTGATGTTAATATGCTCATGCATGTTTGCTTCCTGTCATGCATTTGCTTTTACATGATGTGTATGTGATTTCATGTATAAATGGAATTCTAAAAGGGTGAAGAAATGAGTTTCAATTGTTTTTCTATTTGAGCTAGAGAATTCTTGCAAGGAGTGCAGTCAAATTGTCCGCAAGGAGTGTGTTGACAGAGGGGTTCAAATAGAGATAGCTTTTGTTCTCATTTCCTCGAAGGTGCAGTTGGGCACATGGTTGTGCAAGGGGTGCGCAGGCCAGGTAAAAGACTCAGGGTTGCGAACCTGAGTGAAGAGTTGAAAGACTGTTGCTACAGGTGTGCGCAGATTCGAGAGACTTCAACACTGGGACATTGTTGAAGGTTTTCCGCAAGGAGTGCGTGAAAGAGGGTTTTCTTTCTGAAGACTTAAAGCTGTGGGAAAAGCTCAGGAAGGATAGGACTTGAATTTGTTGAAGAACAACGCAGACAAGTTGCGACTTGAAGTTACAAGGGCACCGCAGGGTTGCGAGCAGGTGAACGAGTCCCATGGGGAGACACTTAGTCGTTTCGCAAACTTCCATCAGGAAGAACGGACAAACGAAATTCTCCGAGGAGATTTCGCGACATCCTGTGGGCCGTCAAATCTTCCGGAGGTGCAGGGAAGATACGACGACGTATTCCCAAAGGGATCCAAGCTCAGGAGGGGCGGAGCCATCGATCAGGACCACGAGGGTCGTTGGATTCACACGCATATCGTGGATCGAGGTTTCGTGAGTCGAAGCTCCAAATTAGTTGCAACAGGAATCGCGATATTGTGATACACGATATCCCGACAGTCAAAGGACAGTGTGTGGGGCCACAAGAAGTTAGTGGAGGACAGGTGGCACACTGTATCGGAGTTCGGGGAAAGTAAAGTCCTGAACATTTTGACATTAGGATTCATGATCCCGCGAACCCCGAAATCCTGATAGAAGTGACGGGAAGTGGAAAAGTCAACTCGCACGTGTGCGTCAAAGTTTCGGTGTATCGAGTATCAGGAGTCAGTAATACAAGTTGCTTGGTATCACGAGTACCGAAATCCTGATAGGGAAAGTCCCGACAGGGTAAAGAGAAGGGTCAGTGTTGACCGAGGTATCGGGTCTCGGGGATTCGAGAGTGCAGCGCTCGACCATTAGACTTGCGAAGTCGCTAGTTTCGATTCCCCGATAAGTAAGAGAGGGGATCGCACGGAGAATTCTATGGGTGCAGATTTCCCGATAGGGAAATAGAAGGATGTTTAAGTTCTTCGGGTCGTGAGAAGAGGAAGATCCTGTGAGCAGACGTGCCTGTGGGTGCGACTGCGTCACTGGTGCTTCACCGCATCAATACAACCTACCCAATTTGCATCTATGTAGGTAATAAGTGATAGATCCTTTCTTTTTGGATACCATAATCCAAACTCTTCTATTCCTTTGAGATATCTGAAAATCCTCTTCACTTCTTATACATGTGATTCCTTTGGTGATGCTTGAAATCGTGCCACCTGTCCAACTGCCTGCATTACATCTAGTCTGGATGATGTCACATATAGTAGGTTGTCAATCATTGACCTGTATTGCCTCTGATCTGTATACTTTGAATCATCATCTTTGCTCAACTTGCAACTAGTTTGCATGGGAGTGATAACTAGTTTGCAATCCTCCATTCCGAACCTCTTTAGCATTTCTCTGATATACTTGGTTTGAGAAATAAAAATTCCTTGGTTTCTTTGACGTATCTGAAGTCCCAGAAAGAAGGATAGTTCTCCAAGTAATGACATTTCAAATTCATTCTGCATATCCTTTGCAAATTTCTGGCTTAACTTGTCATCATCACTACCAAAAATAATATCATCAACATAAAGTTCAATTAATAAAATATTACCTTGACTTACCTGGATGTAGAGATTGTTGTCTGCACTTCCTTTTATGAACCTTACATGTTGCAGATACTTATCCAATCTAGAGTACCATGCTCTAAGAGCCTGTTTTGGACCATACAAGGCCTTATTTAATTTACACACATAATTTGCGTTTTATGACAACTAAAATCCTTATGGTTGTTCAATGTAGACTTCTTCTTCAAGTTCCCCATTCAGAAAAGTTGATTTTACGTCCATTTGATACGTTTTAATATTTTTGGAGCATGCATAAGATAAAAATAAACGGATTGCTTCCATTCTGGCAACTGGGGAAAATGTCTCTTCAAATTTGATTCCTTCAACCTGTGCATATCCTTTACATACCAATCTAGCTTTGTTCCTTGTAACCTGTCCATATTCATTCAATTTATTCTAGAATACCCACTTTGTTCCGATCACATTCTTATTCGTTGGTCTTGGAAACAGTTCCCAAGTGTCATTTTTCTCTATTTTATCAAATTCTTCATCCATGGCCTTTTTCCAAAATACATCCTTGTTGGCTTCTTCAAAATAGTTTGGTTCAATTGTAGATGAGAGTGATAGGTGTGTTTGTTCTGGTGAACAGATTCTTCTTCTAGTCTCAACTCCTGCATCTTTGTTTCCGATAATCCGTTCTGAAGGATGATTCTTATGTACTCGTTTACTGGGTGTTTTTGGAGACACTTGTTGAACTTGATATTCTACTTCTGTTAGATTTTTTTCATCTTCCTCTTCTACTTATTTTTCATCTTCTGCTTCTTCTTCTAAGGGTTGTTTCATTGATTTGTTTTCTTCTTTCTTTGATTTTGGTCTGTCTGTTTCATCAACTGTCACATTGATGCTTTCCACAACTTTGTTCAATCTTAGATCATAACACTGGTATGCTTTTCTTGTACTTGAGTAACCAATAAGTACTCCTTTGTCCACGTGAGAGTCAAACTTTCCCATTCCGCCATATTCTCTTTTGACATAGCATTTGCTTCCAAAAACTCTGAAGTGCTTTACATTTTCTGGTCTTCCTTTCCATAGTTCATAAAGAGTTTTGTCAGTGTTTTTTCTGAGCATTACTCTATTTTGAATGTGAACTATTGTATGAACTGCTTGTGTCCAAAAAATATCTGTCAATTTTGAATTCATTATCATTGTTCAAGCCATTTGCTATACTGTCATGTTCTTTCTTTCAACAACTCCATTTTGTTGAGGTGTCCTAGCAACGAAGAATTGCCTTTTTATTCCATGATTGCTGCAGTAGTCCATAAATTCCTTTCAGGTGAATTCTTCTCCATTATCATATCTCAATCATTTGATTCTTGAATCCATCTCATTTTCAACCATTTACTTGTAGATCTTGAAGTTTTCAAAATCTTCTGACTTATTCTTGAGAAAGCAAATTGCAGTCATTCTTGTATAATCATCAACTAATATCATAAAATATCTCTCACCTTTTAAGCCCTTTGTTGTAGTCGGTCTAACTAGATCAATATGCATAATTTTCAGTGGTCTTGTCATTGAATAGTTCTTTGATTTGAACCTGGTCTTTGTTTGTTTTCCTTGTTGACAATGCTTGCATAAAGTGTTGGTTGGTTTAGTGATCTGGGGCATTTCCCTGACTACTTCTCTTTTGTTGAATTTGACAAGGTTATCAAAATGCACGTGACCCATTCTTCTGTACAATAGCCAACTTTCATCTTCCTTTCCTAGACAACACTTTTCATTTCCAATTTCACTTAACACATATATGTTGTTTGAAGTTCTTGCAGCTGTAGCAACCAATTTCTCTGAACCTTCTTTTATTATCTCACACTTTTGTGAATCGAAAGTAAATTTATGATCTTGGTCACACATTTGAATCACACTTAGAAGATTATGTTTCATATCTTCTACCACTCGAACATTTTCTTCCTTTTCATTCTTGTTCCCAATTCGGACTGTGTCTTTTCCAATGATTTTGGATGAATCATCATTTCCGAAGGAGACTGATCCATCTCTTTCCTTCCGTAATGTAAGAAACTTGTCTCTATCACCCATCATGTGTTTTGAACACCCACTGCCAACATAAAAACCACATTTATTTTGCTTAGCTTGTAGAGCGATTGTGCATTCTTCATTTCTATACTGATCTTGATTTCTTATCCATTTCATTTTTTGAGGTTCTTGTCTGTGACTGTTGTTATTCTGTTGAGGTTCTTGAGGAGGGAATATCATTCTGCAATATTTGGCCATGTGTCCAAAATTGTTACATTTGTAACATTCCACTTTAGTGCTCAAAGATTCAAACTTGTTGTAACTTCTTCTCTATGTTTCACTAGGTCTTCTTGAATAATCCCTTTGTGTATGACTCTCAAAGTTGTTATTGTTCCTATTGTTAGCTCTGCAATTCACAGATTTATGTCCAAAATTATTACATGCATAACATAAACCAAAAAATATGGTTTGATACCTGGGAGTTGAGGATTTTTTGAAGGGAGGTGCTCTTATGAATCCTTTTTCTTCTTGAAGCCTATATGTTGGTTGTTGATTCTGAGATCTAACTCTTCTCGGTGGAGGAGTATCCCTGTAATCTTCCTTGTATACCCTTCTATCCCCTTTGATTGTTTCTGCATATATTTTTGGATATGTCTCTTGCTCTGTTGTTTTGGAGCTTGATCCATTTTATGTTTGAGTGTATCCAAGTTTGGTCTTGTCAAGATGATATTTTTTACTGCTGATAATATCATCCAAAACTTTTGATCTATTCTGCATAATTTTCTTTTGAATATTCTTTCTTAGTGTGACAATCTCTGCTTCCAAGTTTCCAATGATCCTGTCATTTTCTTCTATCTTTTCTTTGAGTGCTTCTTCAATTCTTTTATTTTCTTCTATTTGAACCTTCAATTTTGTGATCATTTGTTCTAGTTCTCAAGTGTCCTTTTTCTTGTTTAGTTCTTCTTGTAGTTTCTTGTTATTCTTCTTTTATCTTCTGATAACTTCTATGACACATTGTTTCTTCTCGATAGTCAACTTTTGCCTCTTCAATTTGTTCTTTGACTTATTCATATTCTTCTTCAAAGTCTTCATTGTCAGATTATTTTACTGCCATGAATAGAACTCTTCATGTCTCACTATCATTGACTTCATCTTCATTTGATGATAAGTTGCCTTCTTTGGTGCATATGCTTTTCTTGAAAACTTTCTTTGTATTTCTTTTTCCTTTATATGTGTGTTTTCCTTTTGAGTAACCTTCATCATTTCTCATTTTCTTATGAGGAAATTTTTCATCAAAATGACCAATACCATCACAATTAAAACAAATTAGAGGAATCTTACCTCTATACCTACCTTTGGTTCCCTTGTTCAGTCTTTTGACGAAGTTGGCCACTTCTTCATCATCTTCTGAGACGTCATTTTTGCTGCTATATTCTTCTTGTTGTTGTTTATTTTGCTTTGATCTTTTGGATGCTTTGAAGGTTTCTTCTTTTACATATGGATTTTCCTATTCAGTTCTCATTTCATATGTTGTGAAGATTGCCTGCAGTTCGTCAATGCTTATTGAGTTTAGATTTGATATTTTTCCTAGTGTTGATATATTAGGATTGAATCTCATAGGAAGAGATCTTAGTACCTTTTGAACAATTACAGATTCTTCAATTTCTTCTCCCAATCCTATGATTGCATTCACTGTTTCATCAACTTGTAAGAAGTAGGCTGCAATATTTTCAACTTCCTTCATTTTTAGTTGTTCGAACTGACCTCTGTAAGTTTGAATCTTTGTTGCTTTGACCTTTGTATCTCCTTCATAAATATTTCGAAGCTTGTCCCAAATATCTTTAACGGATTTACAATGTGAAACTTTGGTGAATACCGTGTCACTGAGACCATTCAAAAGTGCATTTTTGGCTTTGGAATTGTTCTCACCGATTTTCACTGCTTTGTCATTTGTTAGTGGAATTGTTGGTGTTGTGTATCCATCTACAATTGATTGTCAAACTTGAAATCCTTGTGCCTATATATATGTCTTCATCCTTATGCTCCAAAAAACATACTTATGTCCATCAAACTGTGGTATTCCATTTTTATACAAGTTGGTATTCTCCATGATCTCTCTTTCAGTGGTTAAACTGATTTCTGAAGGAACCTGCTCTGATACCAATTGTTGGATTACTGAGAGGGGGGGTGAATCAGTAATAGCGTAATTATAATTTTTTTTCTTAAAATAATCCAAGTGTTATATCAATGTAGAATTATTATTCAATAATAAGCAATAAGAAATGAACAATCACACACATACATAGTACACCAATATTTTACGTGGAAACCCAAATCGGGAGAAAACCATGTAATGTTTTTTCTTATATTTCTTAAAGAATAACATTCATTGGAAGCACCAACTTCCTTTATTTTCCAGCTGCAACTGGAAGGAGGCTCCAACCCCCTTGTTTCTCAGGCTACAACCCGAGGGAAGCTCCAACTCCCCAATTTTCTAGCTACAACCAGAAGGAGGCTACAACCCCTTATGTTCTTTGGCTACAACCAGAAGGTGGCTACAACCACTTGTCCTTGCCCCATCCAACCACCCTGAAGTAGAAGTAGAATGATGGAACCAATGTCACACTATCATTGTGAGATATACTGCTGTAAACATGTACCAATAAAATTGAAACATGCATCAACCATGCATCAAGTAGTACATCAATCTGTAATCAACCTGTACGATAAACAAGTGCATCAACCGTGCACCAACCTGTACCAAACAACTTGTAATCAAATTGTAGCATAAACAAGTGCATCCAACCATGTATCAAATATGTACCAATCATGTGTCAACTACTCATCAACTATGACTCATCAATATGTACCATCATATTCAACTATACACCTCATGTATGTGCCAACTCATCAACTACTCGTCTCAACCATGTACCCAACATGTACCTTAACCAAAAGACCTCATCAATTTCATCATAAAAATATGATTTGTAACTCTGTAATATACCTAGTGTATATGATCACAGACCTACAAACCTTCCTTAACTTTAACAACAAGAGACTATCATTTTCATCAAACTTTTCGTGAGTCTCACCAGACTAGTTTTGGATTAGTCAACAACCCTAACTTGAAATAATAAAAAATGTGTACCTATAATGAATAAAGATCTGAAACTGATACACAATGTTATTCAGTGTGTTTTATGCAATTCCTCTAAGTGTCACTACTTGGAACCTCTCAGAAAAAGAGTTATAGCAAAAATGGCATACCTTGTTGAATTTTGGCTTATTCTAGAGAGAGACCTTGTAGAGATTGCCCCGCACATAATATTTATTGAATCGATATGAAACTTTTACATAGAATACTACAGACTGTACTCTAACCAACACATTTTTTATTACTCAATTTGGATCTGTTATGAATAAGTTATGACTTTTTTACCTGAAACACATGTTTTAGACTAGTTTCAGGACTAGCCACAAACCCTATTTTCCACGGAGTGTAACTCCAAAAATACAACGAGCCAAAAGATGAATTTTTTACCATAGATACTTGGATATGTTTCCTCAATGGAATATACATTTCACGGTCTGAATCATTCTATAAAAACAATTATTTCAAAAATGGTGAGATGACCTGTAAATAACATACCTTAGAAAGCATCATCAAAGGAATTTATCCTTCCTTGAATTCCGACCTTCTTTTCTTCACCTTTCCTCAGAAATTCAGCTTAGATATCATTTGGTTACCTCAGAAACCTATAGATATTCAATATTCTCAAGTGTGATCTAAAATGAGAGATCCTTGCCTCTTATTTATACTCTCCAAGTAGCTTCCTTAAAAACATCTTCTAGGTCACTTTGCCCACTTTCCTTATTTTAGGGTTAACCCACTTCTAATTTCTCCATTAAATTTTTTATTTAAATAATTTATTTTGTATTCGTTTTGAATCATAGTGCACTCATCACTTCACTTTATTATTTACCTTTAAAATCTCTTAAACCACTTTGACTACTTTGACCTTTCGAGGCTTCTAGATGACATATGAGGGTCCTCCAACTTTGTAAGGCCATAACTCTCAAACCGTGAGGAGTTATGTGTCATTCCACATACCACCAGAAATGGAATGACATGTACTATCCATATAGAATAGTATTACCTGAAAATATATCAAAACTCATACCGTTATCCATCAAACAAAATTGGTTCCATTACCCAAACCTGGGTTCTCCAACTTCTCATGGCCATAACTCTCTAACTGTGAGGAGTTATGTGACGTTCCACATACCACCGGAAATAGAATGAAAATCATTATCCATATAGGATAGTTTCACTAAAAAAATCACTGGCCTTCATCTCATTATTCTACAAATAATCATGGGTTCTCTAACCATACTTCTAGGATAACTCAATTCGCAAAGCATGTTCCCGTGAGGGCTTTCACCATAAGGGGACCACTTTGGAGTTCATCCATTTGTACTTATTATCAACCATGACAAGACAATAATGAATCATCTTCACATCAAAAAAACTTGAGTCCATTACCCAAACCTTTGTGCCATTGGACTTTCTTCAAGGGTTGACATCAATGACAACCAACCTTAATTAACAACTATGGTTTGAACGACTGCTACATAATATCCTACATCCTCTTTTATGCTCTTAAAATACCACTTTTTGGATGTTCTACTTAACTATGGAACAAGTATAATATCAAAGAATGAGACCCTTTCTCCCCCTAATGGACTGGTATTTAACATAGCCAAATAGTCGTCAAGGGTTAGGGCTTTGACTTCCTCAACTCTTAATTAGAGATAAGGTTTGGACCTTCTAGAATATTCTTGAAAGTCCACACATGGCTATCCCCACATATTTTGAGTAATGGGGGCTGGCATGGAATCTATTTGTACCATGGTGGTAACCATGGTAGGTCAACTTGTGAGAGGCATAACTATCGCATATGAACCATGATTGAGGCAATTATTGCATCGTTTGAACTTTTTCTCAATGTGTAGAATATGGAATATTCCTCAATAATAGGTTTAGAAAAAAAAGCATGTTATTTTATGCCTCAAAATGGCTCCAAAATATTTCAAATGATTTTTGGACCCAATTTTCCAAATTGGGACCTACTGCTAAAATGGCTCTGCAAGTTGATTCCTTCAATTTTTTCCACCTAGAAAGTACCGAGATAGATGAAAAATTATATAATGATCCATTCCAGATCATACCTACCCATTTAGTGAGGCTTTTGGTCCCCAAAATATTTATTGAATGAGGTGAGGAAATTTTTCCTCTACCTTCTCCCTGGAGTACCATTTTTCCTTTCCTAGAAGTTTTCCTTTCAACCCAATCTACCAAAGGTCATGTTTCCCTTGTCTTATATTTATAGACCTCTACTACAAAACTGTGTCCTCTATCAAATATTCCCAATCATACGGTGTTAATTCCTCTATGGTAGGGTAGGACCTGCTCCTCCTCCCGATCCAACATGGAAGGCTCATAGAGTTTCAAATTCTCCACATTCACTACTAAGTAAATGCACATGTATGGAGGTAGACTAAGTCTACGGGAGTTATCTTCCACCTTCTCCAATACCTCAAAAGAGACATACCATGAATCCTTGATCTTATTACCAAGACCCTGTAATCTATCCTTGTTTATCTATAACCAAAATCTATCTCCCACTCTAAATGATTTTTTTGTTCTGTGTTGATCATGTCATGCCTTGTATGTTTCCTATGAATTATTCAATGTATAATGTACTTGCAAATGGATATGCCTAATATTTTTGGCAAACTTATCTTATTTTAATGCTTCTACTATGGTTTCTTCCCTCACTCCTCCTTCTTGTCCATAAACAACATCCAAGGGAGAAGGAGACAAATACCCAAAAAAAGTTTCAAAAGGGGACTTACTTGTAGAAGTGTGGAATGTTATGTTATAAGAGTGTTGAATATAGATCATATTTCATCTGAATTCTTTGGATGCTTTTTACTGTAACACCTCAAAATCTTCGCCAAAGTCATTTTGATAATGTTTTCTCAATTTTCTTCAGATGGAATGTTATAGATCTTTTCAAATTCGTATCCATCTTATCCGAAAGTGTAATCCAAAAGGAACTAATAAATATAGTATCTCTATCTAAGATGATGATCCTCGGTATCCCAAATTTCTCCTAGGCCTATTTCGGAACATGTTTGTTACTTCTTGTCCTCTGATGGTCTTTTGACAAGGCATATAAATGCACATCTTGTTAAACCTTTCAACTACCACAAAAACATGGTCATGTCCCTTCCTACTTGTTGGTAAACCTCCCACAAAATCCATGAAAATTCTTTCCCAAGGTCGATTGGGTACATGTAAGGGATGGTATAGACCTTGGTTTATGTTATTGGGCTTGATTTTACAACAAAGTATGCATTCTCTAATATACCTAGCTACATCTTCTTGCATTTTGGGCCAATACACATACATTTGTAAGTCATAAATCGTCTTCCCAATAACAAAATGTCTTGCAACCTTGGAGATGTGAGCCTCTCTAATAAGATGAAACCATTCAAAATTAAGAACACCAAGCTTTTCTGTCTTGTAGCATAATACATTCTGGAGATGATGGTCAGCCTTGTTGTCACCATCTTCTAGATGAATTTGTCCCTATAGCTATTGAAACACCTCCTTGAAGTTCTTATATTCTATGTATGCCTCTTTGTATGCATGATGGGTAAAAGGATCCATGTGCATAAGAGTTCCCAAAGATGTAATCTTGGATTTGGGTGGTCTTGAAAATATGTATGCCAAATTGTTAGTGTTTCCCTTCTTATACTTGATGACTAGATGAAGTTACTATAAAAAAAACCATCCACTTGTAATGTCTGGTTTATTGAATATTTATCTAGTCCTACAAATACTGCAATGATTGGTGATCAATGTGGATGATGGTTTCCTTGGCCATCAGACAATGCTTCCAGTTCTTAACAACTTGAACTATGGCATAGAGTTCCTTATCATAGATGGGGTAGTTTAATACTCCCCCATGAAACATCTCAGAGCGATAACATATTGGATTAACTCCTTCATCAAAACTACTCCCATATCATACCAACTTGCATATGTCACCACTTCGAAGGGATTCTGAAAGTTTGGAAATGTGATAACTAGTGATTGACCTATCTTTCATTTTAGCTCATCAAAATATTTCTACCGATTCTTTCCCCACCAGAAACTCTTATCAGTCATTGTTATAGAATGGAGTGGTGTAGCTACCATTGAAAAGGATGTTATGAAATTTTGTAGGTACTATGTTTCCCCAACAAAGCTCCTAATTTTAGTGGCATTGGTAGGAACTAGCCATTTTATGACGTCATCCATGTTTTTGGGATCTATCTTGAGCTTTCCTCCACTCATCACATATCCAAAATACACCAATGACTACTAATAAAAAGCACATTTATTGAGATTAGACAACAACTGCTGCTTTTTTAGAGTTTCTAACACCTACATGAGATGTGAGATGTGCTCCTCCTAGGTAAAGATATAAAATAATATATCTTCCAAGTATAATATAAAAATGAGTCTAAATATGGGTGTAATACATCATTCTTCGGTCTCATAAATATAATTGGTGCATTACATAAACCAAATGGCATGACCAACCATTCATACAAACCTTTCCTTGTCTTGAAGGTGATCTTCCAGGTGTCTTCTTCTTTGATGCGTACCTGTTGGTATCCTAATTTGAGATCCAACTTAGTGAAGTACTTGGTATGCTACAACTGGTATAACAAATCATTGATCCTAGGCAAAGGGTACCTGTTCTTGAGTGTAATCTTGTTTAAATCTTTGTATTTGATAAAAATTCTCCAAGTCCCATCCTTCTTAGGTACTGTGATAATAGGTGACCCACAAGGTGGGGTGCTTTGTTGAATTGTGCCCTACTCCAACAACTACTGCAACTATGTCTTCACTTCATCTGCTTCTAGAATAGACTGTCTATACAATCCAATATTGGGTAATGGGGAGCTAGGAAAGAACTTTGTCTCACGATCCACTTTTCTTTTATGTGGTGTCCCTTTAGGCTCCTGGAACACCCTACTATATTCCTGAAACGACTCCTCCAATTGTTGTTTCTTTTTTTTATTACATCCCTCAAGGGATTCCTTTACTATTATGAATTCATCACCCGATTGATTCTCTCATAAGAAAAGAAAAACACACTTCTTACTTGAACTAATCAACTTTTTGGTTTGGTTGGCACTTACTAATGAAATATTTGATTTACCTTTATGTGCATTTATGATGAAAGACTTCCCATCCTTGATTAAGTGGTACTGATTTTCTCTTCGCATCAAGATCGCATCCCTCATATACATGTAGGGGCTTCCAAACACTACACCACACACATCAGGGGGTACTGCATCTAACTCCACTTCATCAATAAAATATGCACTTACATCAAATTTATCTTACACTGTTTCATGACCTTGATCTTTGCATCCTTGTTTACCCACCCAATGGATATGGGATGGAATGATCATGAACCTTCATCCCACGCTTTCCAACTAGTTCGGATGCTATGAGGTTGGTTTGTGAACCAAAATTGAATAGAGCATCTACATTGGTCTTCTTGACCTTGATATTTATATGGAATATTGTTTTCATGTCCTTCTCTTCCTTATGATGAAGTCTACTTAGATTCACCTCCTTCCACACTGAAGTGGAGGAAATATTTTCATCCACATATGAGTTTCTCTCTACTTGATTGCTTGAATCCATGGCCAGAAGGCTCTTCTTCTTGGTATACTTCTTGTGATTCTTAGGGTTTAGCTCTGGATGTATTTTCCAACACTCTTCCTCAATGTGACCATTATTGCAATGTTTATAGTGGTTACTTGGGTCCTTGCATTGATGTGGAGTGGTTGTCATCTTCATGTATTTCCCTTTCTAGTTATTATTCCCCTCACTAGAAGCGTTTGGGTTCTCTTTCTGCTTGGAAACACTTGGTTGTCCTTTATTGTGGACTATATTTTCCAGATACTATGCTTGCACACAAGTCTCATCAATTGTATTTGGATTAAAAAGCATCACTTGCTTTCACAAATGAATTTGTAGACCCCCCAGATACTTGAGGAGTACATCTGGGTTCTTGGGATAGATACCTAACATGATAGCCATCTTTCTGAACTCAATGGTGTACTCCTACACAGTCTTCCCTTGCCTTTGCTGGAAGTAATTCCAATGGATGCATTGGTCCTCTATGTACCCAATAGGGTAGAATTGAGACTTAATGGTGGTTTTGAAATTCTTCCACTTAGTTATTGGTGGATCACCCTCTAGCCTAAGTGTCTCTATGTGGATTTCTCACCAGGTTAAAACATAGCCCTCTAATTTCAGTTGGGAAAATAAAATCTTCTACTTCTCATATATATTGTGAACATTGAAATAGAACTCTAATTGTTGCAACCAATGATTCAACTTTAATGCATCGATATCACCTTGGTACGACTTTATTTCCACTTTCACTTCCATTTTAAATAAATAATGTGAAGGGGTAATTCCACTGGAACTTGGATTCTCTTTCCCAGGCTCTTTCCTTGACTCCTTTTCTGGGTCTTCATTATCTCTCAACTTCCCATATGATCTAATCTCAGAGTTAAGGCCTCCAACCTCTCTAAACGGTCTGAGATTTATTATTAGAGCCACCATTAGGAGGTCCATATTCTGAGAGATATCAACAAATTTATCTTCTATCCTCATAAATCTCCCTTCTACTAGATCTTGAGGGTTGTTTTGAATATAATCATCCGCCATGCCTAGGGTTCTATGACTTTCTTCTTAAGAAAATTCTTGGGTCTTGAAACTTTCCACAAATACCCCAAAGAAAATTTCTCTGATAACAATATAATTTGTAAATTATGGGGGATACTAGAACAATTAATCAGAATAGATCTTAAACTTTCCCGAAATCTTAGATTTTGCAGTATGTTTCCTTAGATCCCAGATTAGTGAATTACTATCTTTTGTTGAATTTATGAAATAACTAAATTACAAAAATGAAAGAAATGAGCCAAAATATGCACACCATCCACACAATTGAACACAATATGTATCCTGAGAAACCCAATATGGAAGAAAACACAACTAGAAGGTGAGGCCTATGCTCTGCTCTCTTTTCTTTAGTTACAGAAAGAAAGTACAAATAAAGAGGAACTCATTGTGGATTTTCCTTTCACATTGTGGCCTGAACGGCCGTTACAAAATCTCCTACCTCCTCCATTATTCTCTCAAAATATCACTCGTTGGATGCTCTTCTCAACTATGGAACAAGTAAAATATCACAGAATCAGACCCTTTCTCCTCCTAGCAACCCAGTATTTAACATAGTCTGATCGCTATCCATGGTTAGGGTTTTGACTTTCTAAACCCTTAATTAGTGATAAGGTTTGGATCTTATAGAATATTATTCAAATTCCACACATGGATAGCCCCACAGGTTTTGAGTAATGGGGGATGATGTGGCATCCACTCGTACCACAGTGGAAAACATAGTAGGTCAACTTCTGATAGGAATAACTTTCACATACAAACTATGATTAAGGAGATTATTGCACCATTGGAAAGGTCTTGGTGATTAGAATATGGCATATTCCTCCAGAGTAAGTTTGGAACAAAAAAATGTCTTTTGATGCCTCAGAATGGCTCTAAAATATTTCAGACGGTTTTTTGGACCCAATTTTTCAAATTGGGACGTGCATTAAAATGGATCTATAAGTTTATTCCTCTAATTTTTTCCACCTATAAAGTAACAAGATAGATGACAAATTTTATAATGATCCAATCTATATCACTTCGTGAATAACTCATCTTCCCATGTCCCCTCTTCTACTGCTAGGTTCTTCCACTTAATGAGGTACTCAGTAATTTCTTTATTTCACGCCTACTTAATTCTTGTTTCAAGTATTGATTTTGGTTATAATATGATTTTTATTTCTTCATTAACATGTTTTAGAATATTTTGAACTGGGATATTGTCATTGATTACCTTCTTTAATAAAGAAACATGAAATATTGGATGTACATGTGAAGATGGAGACAAATCCTACTTGTAATCCATACTTCCAATTCTATGCAATACCTTGTAGGGACCATAATACTTGGGTTCTAATTTATTTTCCTTATTTTGTTTCTTGAGGGAAATCTGTTTGTATGGTTGTAGCATTAGAAATAACCAATCCCCCACTTCGAATTCCCTTTCATTATGATGTTGATCTACTTGTTTTTTTTGTTATCGCTTTGTGATGTAACCAAGTTGTCCTTCAATTTTTTGAGAACCTTTTATTGGTGCTCTATTTGGTCCTCCACTAATTGAACCTTCTCTTTCCCTCTCAAGGGTGATGTGATGGAAGGAGGAGGATGTCCATAAAATGTTATAAATGGGGACATTTTTTATGAAGTATAGAAGGACATGTTGTACAAACATTCGGTCAAGGCAAACCACTTGACCCATTGTGCTTGTATATCTGATGCAAAGAAAAAAATATACCCTCCTAGATGCTTATTAGAAATCTTGATTTTCCCATAAGAGTGAGGTTTGTAATAAGAGTCGTGAGTCAACTAAGTACCCAAACAAGAAAATAATTCAATCCAAAAATTTCTAGTGAAAACTGGATCTTTATCGCTTATAATAATCTTGAGGATTCCTTGTAGCTTCTAAACTATTTCTATGAATATTGTGGCTATTGTTATTTCTTTAAAAGGATGAAAAAGAGTGAAAAAATGGCCATACAATGTGAGTTGATATAGTACTATGATGATGGCATTCTTTCCTTCGAACTTTGGTAGACCTATAATAAAATCCATTGAAACCTTTTCCCAATGTTGACTTGGTATGGCTAGTGGTTGTAGGAGAGATGGGGTCTTAATTTTCTCTCCCTTATTATGTTGGTAGACCACACATTCAAGAAAAAAAAAATTGAAAATTAATTTCAATACCTTCCCATAAAGAATAGTTTTTCATCATGTGGTAAGTTTTCAAGAGCCCCGAATGTTCTATAGGAGAAGTTTCAATTCCAAAAGAACCTTTTGTTTGAGTTGGGAATTATTACATAAATGTATGAAATCTTGATACCATAGTAAGTCATTTAATTTCCACACAAATTTATCTAATGCATTTGGGCATTAGATAAATCCCTACCCTTATCGAGGCCATCGACATGTATTCCTTCTAGAGAATTTTTTTGACATCTAGCGAAGATCTCCTGGAGGCCATAGTTGAAGTTTGTCCCTTGACATGTATCCCTACTAGAGCATTGTCCTCTTGGAATCCATGATCAAGGAGAGGTTATGAGCATAGTTTTTCTTCTTTGTGACAAGCTCGTTAAAAAATGAAACAAAGGTTACAAGCATAGTTTTGCTTCTCTATGGAAAGATCGTTAGAAAATGAAATAGAAGTTACGAGCATAGTTTTTCCTCTCTATGGAAAGCACATTAAAAAATGAAACAGAGGTTACAAGAATATTTTTGCTTCTCTCTGGCAAGCTAGTTAAAAAAATGAAACATAATATACGAGCATAGTTTTTCTCTCTGTAGAAAGATCGTTAAAAAAATGAAACAAAAACCTAGGATTGAACCTGGAGTTATGAGCATAGTTATTTTCATGTGTGAAGATCATTAAGAAATGAAACAATCACCTCTCCTGTTGAGTTGAGTCTTTAAATAGGCATCATAATTGAACCTTCCTTTCATCTTCCTTTGTCAGTTGACCTTTTTTCTCCATTTGGTACAGAAATTGGTAACAACCTCAAAGTCGATGAATGAAACGAAGCTTGGGGGGCATGTCTCCATCCTTTGATTATCATTCTGGAGTTGCGCCGCTAGATTCTCAAGCTAGGGGAAGAGTACCAACCAGCCATGGGTATCCTTCAAAAACTTTGGAAATTAGGTTGGGAAATTACAACCATAGTTTAATTTTGTTTAAATCTTGTGTAAAAATTAAACCAATTCCGAGCTTAATATTTGTTCTTTCTCGTTCTTGTAAATACATGAGAATGTGACCGAGTATACTTTTATCACTTTTTCAGACTCGTAAAGGTTATACGAAAATGGAACCCCTTGTATTTTCCTTTAAGCTCTTTTCAAACTCTCTAAACATGGAAATATTGTTGAGCGATCTTGTTGTCTTTCACGCTCGTTAAAGTGAATTAGAAAGCACATCTTTTGCGCGGTAGTTTATCTCTTTTTCATTCTCATTAGACTACTTTACGAAAAAGGAACACCCTAACCATATGGTTAGGAGAGTTCTCCTAAGTATTATTTTATACTTTTTCGGGCTTGGGATACTAAATTTACGAAAAATTCCATCTGGGAGTTTCCTTTAAATGTTTTTCAAACTCTCTAAACATGAAAAGCCACCGATTTTACTTTATTTGGGCTCATAAAAATATGCATCAAAGGACCTATCTAATTCCAATATCCAGGACCCATATAGGACCGAACCCCTCCTTCCTCAGGTTAGTTAAACATATGTTGAGGGACTCATTTGAAGGATGAGCTATACCAAGCATCTGTTATACTCCTCAATATCGTTAAAAACAAAAGGGGTACTCATCTATCTGGGTGGGGGGGAATTTTGAAGGAAGTGGGTAAAGTTTTTGGAATCCTTTATGGAAGCTATTATCTCCCTTGAACATGACACATGTTTGAGTCTAGTCTTACAGTTGGGTAATCCTCTTGCCTCTGAGTCATACCAATTCCATGTGTCACTATAATTTTTCGTCCAGTCAAAGAATGCTCTTATTTCCGTCACATTACTTTCTTGGTACTCGTCGAGTCAATTCTTCCAAGTCATTTGTTGTGCATCATCACGTTCAAGGGAAGTTTTACTTCAAACCATCCATCTACAATATCGTCAGTTTCCATTTTCTCGTGTCAGTCCATACTGATTTGATTCACACTCTTACATCGCTTTCCTGTGTCAGTTTCATGTTGATGATGGGTGATGCATCAAGGCCCTCCTTCAACGAGTCTTTTCCTGTCGACTTCAACACATTATCCATGAATTAGACTTGGAAAACAGTTATTACCTTGGGACCTGCATGCCTCAATGGCATGCCTCCTCGGTTTCGAAAAAAGGTTTACATCATTGACCTCTGATCGAATGATTCCACAAATGTTCAACCTCAGCTCTTTTATTCACATTCATTGGAATTTACCAGGGTACCTTGGCAATCATTGACATCATTGGTAATTTCCCTCACACTTGTTAACATTTTAACTCAATGATTGGTAATCAAGTGGTTTCTACCATGTTCGACATAAAATCATCTATTCACATGGCTATATTCGTACCACATTAGGATTGGGACGAATACCCTGGTTTGATAATTCACTTTGTTATCTACTTTACCCAGGATATGAAGGAGATCATTTGAGCATGCTGATATATATAATGTCACATAGATCCACATTGTATTGATATGTGGTTATGTTTTGTTATCTTGTAGCTCAAATGTGTATTTTTGTGGCTGCGATCAGTTCATTTCATGGAGGTATGTATCCACATTGTATCTCTAGAGGAAATATCCTTATTCAGTGTTTTCATGGATCCACAGTGTATTGATTGACGATCGTGTTTTGAGTCAGAGCATAGGTATTCTTGCCTTGGAAATGGAACATATATTAATATTGTTTGATGATTGTTTGCATCTTCTTCCAAGTTCTCCCACTCCAACACCCTTGAATTGAAGAATTGTAAAGTGTTTCAGCTATCGGTTTCTCTTCTAACCTCACACTTTAGGGGGCATCTGTTACACATCGAAATTTCAAACTTGAGTTACGTACCATAAGTGTTGCAAGTGTCGCAAAGTGACGTATCCACCTTTGTAAGTGTCACATTCACTATCGCAAGTGTCGTATGCACCTTCCCAAGTGTCACATTCACTTTGTGACGTGTCTCCACCCCTTGACACAATTAATATAATTTTTTGTGACCCCTAATCCATATGAGAGGAGGAAAACCATCATTTTTTGGTCAAAACACACTTTTTCCTTGGAAATTTTGACCCTTTTTTAGCATTTATGAAGACCAACAACCCCTTGTCCATACTTTGGGTGCACACATAACATCCCATCTACCACTATAGGGGACCGATGATCTAGGATCAATGCTCTGTCTCTCACTGGGGGGGAACACTTATGTTTTTAAGAGAAAGGAGAGATCCCCTTCACCTTAATCTATGGGCAATCTCTTTGAGATTGGGTTAGTTGTGTTTAACCCTCATGCTTGGGCATCACTTTAGGATCTGATCCAAGCCTAAAGGAGCCATATCCTCAACCATCCCCCTCATTTTCTCATGATTGTTGTCCCTCTCAAGCTTATATAATGGAGGTCATTAAAGGTGAAAGGAGGAAGATTTTAGATATCAAACTTATGATCTTGGTAGAGTTAGGAAAGGGATGGACAAGGGGACTTTGGGGATTGTAACATCCTCGGCCAACAACAAGTCGGGCAATGCTACCACGCGGAAATTACATACATACATAGATATATCTAACATGCATTTTAATCGAAATAAAACATATAACATAAATTTACTGCTACCATACATATTCAAAGGCAATAGACAACAATTCATATACGCAACGAAATACATGATAACATTCAAGTATTATAAACATGCATAACATATAAAATAAGCAAAATAATGATACTTATCTTTTCAACTGGAGTAACACCACCAACTATGTGAAGACCTTCCACGAACCTCCCCACCTTAGACCACACTACTCATCATGCTTAGTAATGGGTCACCCCCGAGTTGGGACTAAGCTCCATCCAAGGCAAGGGAATCCTAGACTAGGCTGAGGTTACAGGAAAACTGCATAGTTACAACCTGCCAACCTGCTTCTTTAGCCAGCTACTGCTCAATTCCCGCAAGGTAAGGATAATATCACATCAACAACATTCGGTTAACTCACGAGCGACAACAACTACAGGGAAATTTGGGCATGGACATCCAAAAATGACAACAATCCCACTAAGACGCAACACGTCTCAGGTAATACATAGGAAAGAAACCCAAGCGATTAAGGCATGAACTCAGATTTGCAGTGTGGATAAACCTGGGTTCAAGGGACACACAAGTCATTTTTCCCTCCCGATGGGTGATTGCTCGGGTATGTGTGGGTATATTGAGGTAAAAACGCAGAGGTCAAACGAAATTCACAGGAATCGGGAATAGCAAGCAAACTCCAGTGCAATTAGACTCATGGATTACTAATTCCAGAGGTGTGTGAGGGTATGTAGATGCAAACATAGAGGCAAATGGTCCAGATGCCCCAAATCCCAACGAACTCAGGTAGAGGATGAAAGAATACAGGAGAAAACCCCCAACATGGTTGACTTCTGCAGCTTTAATTGCATGTGCCTGGGTCGACACTTGTCTTCCTGGAGTTGCATGCATTTCCTTTTGCACGCATTGCCTTTCCCAGGACTTAGGATAAAAACATGTCTTTTACACAGCTTCGGAATAATAATAAATTATTATTCTCAAGTACTTAATCCCATAATCTTATCCCCTCTTTCCAACCTTTCATCCCCATTTCCCTTACCCACCTTGTCGAAGCTTAGTCCCCCATCACTCTTTCTTCGTGGTCGGTCTGTACGCAGCGATGTTTATATTTTTATTAATGATCTGCATATTTACATATACAAAGTCAGGCTCCTTGGCCTTGAAATCTGGCTCACTAGCATAATAAACACATAAGTCTTTCGTCTTATAACCACTAGGCTCACCAGCCTATAAATAAAATTACAATTTAGCAGGGGCTCGGCCTTGGGGTATTACAATCCCCTCCCCTTATTTTTGCACTGTCCTCAATGCAACTCTTTACACAACATTAGCAAGATTTCCAAAATATTCAAAAAAATGTGGGTACTCTGCCTGCATAGCATCTTCATGCTCCCATGTTGCGTCCTCAAGACCGTACCAGGTCCACTGGACCTTTACAAGCCCTATGGATCGATTCCAGAGTTGTTTTCTTTTTCGGTCCAATATGCACACATGATGCACTTGCAAGACGCCTTCTTGCTCCACCTGAATCACATTCCACTCAATTACATGATTATCATTAGGTATATATTTCTTAAGCAATGAAATATGAAACACATTATGTACAGTCATGGATGCAGGCAATGCAAGCATATATGTAACCGGTCCAATCCTTTCTAGGATTTCAAATGGCCCACAAAATCTGGCTGCAAACTTTGAACAATTTCCCAGACTCAGGGAACTTCTATTAGATTTTACTTTCAAGAAAACATGATCACCCACTTTAAATTCTCGGTGGGTTCTATTCTTATTGGCATAACTCTTCTACCTGTCTTGGGAAGATTTCAAATTCTGCTTAATATTCAACATTTTCTCTTCCATTTCCTTGAGAAACTCTGGCCCAAATACTACTCTATCAGCTGGATTATCCCATCTTACTGGAGTATTGCACTTTCTGCCATAAAGTGCTTCAAATGGGCTCATCTTCAACGATGCTTGATACCCATTGTTGTAGGTGAATTCTACCAAGTGTAGGTAGTATTCCCATTTAGATGGTTTGTCCATCACATACATCCTTAACATATCTTCTACACTTGGTTAACCCTCTCTGTTTTCCCATTAGACTCAGGATGATACGCAGTGCTGAAGTTCAGATTTGTTCTGAATCCTTTGAACAACCCCTTCCAGAACTTTGAGGTAAATTTCGGGTCCCTATCAGACACAATTTTCTTGGGAATACCGTGCAATCGTGCTATTTCCCTCATAAAAATATCAGCAACATTATTTTCCTTGTGAGTAATCTTTAGTGGAATAAAATGGGCAGTTGTCGTAAGCTTGTCCACCACCACCATGATTGAATCATGCTGCTTTTCGGTTCTGGGCAATCCTATGATGGAATTCATTGTCACCACTTCCCACTTCCCACTTCCACTCAGGAATGGGTAAAGGTTGTAGCAACCCTGCTAGGTGTCTGCGCTCAACTTTAACCTTCTGACACTCCATACATCTAGCGATGTATTCAACAATCTCTCTCTTCATACCTTGCCAAAAGCAATGGCTCTTGACTGCTGCCACAATTTTTTGATATCTAGGGTGCCCTGCGTAAGGCACATTATGCATTTCATTCAAAATCATAAGTTTCAAGTCCTGGACATTAGGTACATAAATTATCTTATTGTATATAAGTGTTCCCTCAACTTCCAATTTATAATTTTCCACTTTCTATGGCATCTCACCTTGTTGTAGCTTTGCTACCAAATACCTGTACTACAAATCTGCATTTGCAGCCTCCAAAATTCTTCCTTTAATATCAGTTCAGTACATGCTAATGGTTGTAGCATGTAATTCATGCACTCTCCCGCTGAGTGCATCAACCACTTTGTTCTCTTTTCCTTTGATATACTTGATATCAAAGTCATATTCACAAAGAAACTCCAACCAACTAATCTGCCTAGCATTCAAGGTTGGTTGATCAAACAAATACTTCATACCATTGTGGTATGTTCTTATTTCTAACCTCTTTCCCATGAGGTAATGCCTCCATTTCTTTAGAGTGTGAACAATGGCTGCCGACTCTAAATCATGAGTTTCATATTTCCTTTCATTCTCTTTCAACTTTTTGGATTCATAACAAATTATGAACCTATTCTGACTGAGGACTCCTCCCAGTCCTTCTTTGCATGCATCTGTACACACTACAAAATCTTCATTCGGGTCTGCATTCCTTAGGATTGGAGCACTGGTTAACAACTGCTTCAATCGCTGGAAGATTTTCTCACAATATTCTATTCACTGAAACTTCTTCTCCTTCCTTTGCAAGGAAGTGATGGGGTGAGCTATCCTTGAGAATCCTTCAATGAACCTTCTGTAATAGCTGGCTAGACCCATAAAGGATCTGACTTATGTCACATTCTTCAGCGTTGTCCATTCTCTAATGGCTTCTATATTCTCAGGATCCAAAGTTATCCCATCTTTTGAAATTATATGCCCCAAATAATGGATCTGCTTTTGATAAAATGAGCACTTGCTCAATTTGGCATAAAGTTGGTGCTCTCTTAACACCCGCAACAACATCATCAGATGATGTTCATGCTCTTCCTTCGACTTGGAATACACCAGGATGTCATCCAAAAAGACTATGGCAAACTTGTCTAGATAGTCCCTGAATACACCATTCATTAAACACATAAAAACAACGAGTGGATTTGAAAACCCAAATGGAACCACTGTGAATTCATAGTGACCATACCTTGTTCTGAAGGTGGTCTTACTGATGTCTTCATCCTTTATACTTACCTGGTGATATCCTGATCTAAGATATATTTTCAAAAATATCTTAGCATCCTTCAACTGGTCAAAGAGATCATCGATCTGCGACAGAGGATACTTTTTCTTAACAATCACTTTGTTTAATTGTCTGAAATCAATGCACAATATCAATGTCCCATCCTTCTTCTTCATGAATAGGATCAGGGCTCCCCAAGGTGACACACTTGGGCGTATATACCCCTTCTTCAGAAGCTCTTCAAGCTACAATTGCAGTTCTTTCAGCTCTGGTGTACTCATTCTGTAAGGAGATTTCGACACTGGAGTTTCTCCAGGCATTAAGTTTACAGAGAAGTCAATATCTCTCTTCGGGGTTAGTCCGAGTACCTCCTGAAATACATCTTCAAACTCTTTTAGTATCACATGATCTTCAATATTTGACACCTTATCCTTAGGTGTTTCCTCCGCATGGGCTGCAAATAACTGACATCCTTTCTTGTAGCACTTCTTCAGCTGCATTGTTGAGATTTCGCTGATAGCAATTGCTCTGGGAATTCCTTAGACTGTCCTCCGATTCCCTTCCTCATCCAGGAAAGTGAATGCCTTGTTACGAAAATCTAAGATGACGTGGTCCTGGTCCAACCAGTCCATACCAATTAGAAAATTATAAGAACCTAAAGGCAAGATATTCAGGTATGCCTTAGTACTTAGTCCATTCATGTCAACTGGACATGATTTAACCGACTCAAAAAATTCCCTCTTGGCTCCTATAGCCAGCTACACCAACCAATATTTATCATGCTTGCTTCTTGGAAATTGCAAACTTTCCACCACCCTAGGATCTATATAACTATGGCTAGCCCTTGAATCAATTAAAATAGTAAATTCATGGTTTTTTATCATACCTTCCACTTCAATCATGTGCGATTGATATTTTGCTTGCTTGTTGTCCAGGGATGCGTAGATTCCTGGTATTCTACTGCCCATGTCCTCCACTGTTTCAGCTTGTTGAACATTATGGAAAACTCTCACTTTGCCATTTTTGTCGGGACAATCTCTTTACTTGTGGTTTCCCTGATAGATCCAACACTGAATGGGTGTCTGCCTTGGCCTTTTGATCAAAATCTGGACCAGGGGTCAAATCTTAGCTCAAAAATCAACGTTCTCGGAATTGCCTCAAAACGAATGGGTGTGTATCCCTCGTCATCACGAACCCAACGCAACTCGTTTCGTCTCAAACAGACGTCGGGAGCGAGAGATATCATGATCTGTCTGAATCGTCAAACAGGGTAAAAAAGAGGACGCTGACTGTGCAGTCCGTAAAGTCCGTACGGATGCTGACGTGGCAGGTTTGTACATGATGACGTGGAAGAGGTGACGTGGCACTCATTTATTGGCTGACAGTTGGGTGAATGTTGTTGCGACACATGGTAGTTATTGGGCAAATGGTAAGGTGCCACGTGGCCCAATCATGGGCTGTCACGTGGCACCCCTTTATTGGCTATGGTTTGTTAATCAAAATATTGTGGAGTCCGCGGGGATCGAACCCTGGACCTCCCCCACCGGTTAAGATTTAACAAAGTCCTCGCGACCACTATGCCATGCATTGGTTCTTATTATATGTGTGGGTATATTTATATTTGAATTGAATTATTGTTGTATATGGCGGGGGGTCGGGCCGGGGCTTAGCCCCGACCCGTGGTCGTATCACTGTATACATATGACCATACCCTCCGGTAAATGGCGCAGGGTTTTTAAATGTTTAGCCACGGTTTTATGTGTAGCACCATGTGACCCTACACGGAACGCATAGGTAGTTTGGATTTGGTTTGCACGGTTTTCAAACGACCCACCACTTGTCACTGTTTCATTTGCCCTTATAAACAGAGCCCTTTTGCTAGAGCGCACGGTCGTATGGAGGTACACGTGCCCAGGTGCTAGGCAGTTAGGCGCTGGTGCGCCCATAACCATCCTACAGTTTACACTGTTGGCGCAGTTGCACCCGGTTCTGGGTTTTTACGCTATATATTGTGTGTGTGCCAGGTTCATTGGAACAAGGGTGCGTTTTGTAGATGCAGAGACAACAAACTTGAGGAAGAGAATGGCAGGAGGCCTAACTTCTTCATTATTTGGCCGATTGAGGTGCCATAAAATCCCAGCTAGGGGTTTTTGGACGTCCTGAATCCATTGGCACTGTTATCCAGACCATTTGAAGACTTCTTTTGCATGTTTTTAGCCATTGAAGTTTCAGCAAGCTCCAAGGAGATTGAAGCCCTCATTGATTGAGGACATGTTTTGGTGAGCCTATGTTTGTTTTCTGTGATTGAATAATCATTTTTGGCTAATTTTTATGCTCTGAACACATTGGGACAGGTTTCAGAGGCTTTTGAGGACTTTTACAGGTGTTTTTTCCAAAGAGAAGCTCAGTGAAGCTTATGGCCACATGTAGAAGAGGTCATGCCCGGATGAGCCATGATCTGTTTTCAAAGTTCTATTAGTCATTTTTGGGGTTTTTTTGTGTTCTGATCCTAATGGTATAGTCTGTTTTTCCATTGGAGTTGAGCAGCAGATTGTAAAAGAACTTTTGACAAATTAATCCCAAAGAGCCAAGTCTATTGATGGAGGCTCAAGGAGATGTAGCCCAGAGAGGGGTGAACTCCTTTATCATCTTGTTCTTGTTGTGAGTTTAATGGTTTATTTGCTGCAAGTTATGTTGTTGTGTATTTATTGAAAGTACATATTTAACCATTTAAAAGAACATATCCTCACACATAAGCATTTACAAGAAGATACATAAACTTGGCACATAATTTTATCTTGCATATTTTTAACACATGAAGCAAGGTCCTGTAAAGTTTATTTTCATGAAGTAGAGGGTGCTTGCATAGCATAACAAGTCATCCTTCTATTTTCAGATCACCTTTGACCCCCTACGTTATCCATTCTCGACTCTCTAAATGATGGCTGCCCTTGTAGACTGTTTCTGAAAAAGGGAGGTTTGTTTCCCTTCTGCCTCTACTCCTTCTTGAACTTCTTCTGGTCATCCCAAGCCTTCTGAAAAGTGGGATTTCCTCTTTGCTTCTCACATAATCATTTCTCTCTTCTTATCGTTTCTTCCATAGTTTTTGGGTCATCATACTGAATCTTGTCCCCAATGGAAGGTGCCAGTCCACTTAGATACCTTTGAATTTTGATAGTCTCATCCTTGATGAAGAGAAAATATTTCAACAACTCCAAGAGACTTTGTTCGTATTCATCAATGGTCATGCTTCCCAGCTTGAGTTCAAGGAACTCTTTCAACCTTCGGTCATAATATCTTTTAGTCAAGTATTTCTTTTCAAAATACCTCTTGAATTCTTTCCAGGTAATATCCTTCTCTTTAATGTGTTTCACCTACACAAGTTGATCCCACCACATGGATGCCTTTCCCTTCAGTTGATACATTTCAATTCTTCCTTCTGCATGAGAGGAATAATTCTGCAGTTGGAAATATTTCCTCATGCCAAGCAAGCATGTTTCGACATCTTCCTCCTTCTTTTGTTCTCCATCAAACATAGGAGGCTTAATCTTGTTAATTTCTCCCTTTATTTCATCCACTCTAGATCTCCTATGTTTTTTTGTAGGATATGGGATTGAAATACTACGTGCCTCCTTATTGGAATGTTTTGGGGAGTGACGATGATGCCTGCTAACGCTTCTCGATCTTCTTTTCTTCTTAGAGGGTCCACAAATCCCTTTTTTCTTGAATCACTCTCCTTATCCAACTTATTTTATATTCTCTCTAAACTCTCCATCAACTTTAAGTTGAATTCTCCTTTTCGATCCTTGGCTTTTAGAAGATTTTTATTATCTACTCAGTGAGCATGGGCATCTTTCTACAATCGTTCAATGATTTTCATCATATGCCCTTCCTTATCCATCTCTTCTTCGTGTCCATTGGATTTTGATCCTTCAACTCCCAAGTGGACGTCCATCCCTTTTACTTCATTCTCTGAACTGGAAGTAGTCTGTGCCTCTTCCATTCCTCTGCACTCAGTGTCAATTCGCTTCGGTCCTGACACTTGTTGAACTCTGCAAACACAACATGCAGTCAACCAAAATTTTCCAGGCCATCATTCCTTAACAAATCCCACAGAATTCATAAACCGAATCTGTTTTAAGAAAAGTTCAGATTTCATTAATTTTCTGAGCTCTGCTTGGCTTTGTAACAATTTCAGGCCTCAGCCCTTTTCTCTTAGCCTCAACCCCTGCGACCACGATCTGTGACCAAGCGCTAGATCGATAGACACTTAGTCAGGACTTCGGGTTCTAAAGCCTTCATAATACATCACAACAGACTCTCGGAGTTCTGAATTAACGAACTCGCGAAGTAGGGTGGTTCAAATGTCCACATCTACCCAACATCCAATGGTTGATACTTATTATGGAACTTCTATCATTGAATCTTCGGGACTTCGAAGCTTCAGAACTTCGGGTTTTGGAAGATTTCACTCTTGCTTCATTCCAATCTCGCAACTTTTGAACTTATGGCTTCTCTATCCTCCGAGCCCACATAGTACAATTGTAACCAACTAAGGAGATGGCACGTGGTATGCCTAGGAAGGTCCACATCACCCCAGGCGATGTCATCCAGCCCCACCACGTCTACAATTTCACTTCGAAACTTCGGCCTTCGAAATTTTGTGCATCAGCACATTCCCCTTCTCCTGATTGTCATAGTTCTGAATTCTCCTTGGATAATCGATGGTCCTTATCTCTCTTGCAACCAACGGTCGATATCCACTTTGCGATTTCTCGATTTGGAGGTTTTCACTTCTCTTCACTTTAAATCTTTTGATCTGCGAACTCCAAAGGATTCTCGCGAATAACCTGTGCGCGGCTTCTCCAATATCTAATGGTCAAGTTTCTCCCCTCGAATCTACGGTGTAGATCTCTTCTGGGACTTCGGAGCTTCGGACTTTGGAAGTTTGTGCCTCAGCGCACCTCGCTTCTCCCGATTGTCGAACTCTGATAGGCTTCCAGGATAACCCTCTTGCACCTTCTCCAAATCTGAAGGTCGTAAAAGGGTTTCCCTTCCTTCCGAACAGATCCTATGACCCACATTACTCTATGGCCCAATACCACTTCTATCGTGGTTTTACGATACCGCTACTCCTCCTTAGATTTGTAACATGACCAAGGTAACTTATTGGAACTCAAGAAGGTTCTTAGGTCCGAAATTAGTCCCTCCAGACACAATTCCCACCTGAAACCTCGGGTCCAATGACCACTTATCCAACCCATTCAGGCTCAGTTTTGTAACCATGGCTCTGATACCAATTTGTAACATCCTCTACCACCAACAGGCTGGGCATTGCTACCACGTGGAAATTACATACATACATAGATATATTTAACATGCATTTTAATCCAAATAAAACATATAACACAAAGTTACTGCTACCATACAGATTCAAAGGTAATAGACAGTAATTCATATACACAACAGAATATGTGATAACATTCAAGTATTACAAACATGCATAACATATAAATTAAGCACAATAATGATACTTATCTTTTCAACTATAGTAACACCACCAACTACATGTAGACCTTCCACGAACCTCCCCACCTTAGACCACGCTTCTCATCACACTCAGCAGTGGGTCACCCCCGAGCTGGGACTAAGCTCCACCCAAGGCAAGGGAATCCTAGAGTAGGCCAAGGTTACAGGAAAACTGCACAGTGCAACCGAAAGGATTCTCTCTAGGAACCTTCTTACACCCACTACTCACAGACTCTCATTCCCCACATGCTTGTTCCACCCAGGAGTATACACCTTCATTTTCACACAATCCATCGACTGCTTCACCTCCCTCTTAGGGTATCAGCAACAGGCTGGATCAAGAATTCTCAAAGCTCTGTAGCTGGTGCTGGACTCTCTCTGGGAGAAAACCACTTCCCAACAAACTCTCTCACCTAGAGAGAGATGCTCATAGGTCTGACAACCTGCATATTCCACCATGGGCATGACAACCTACTTCTTCAGCTAGTTACTACTCAATTCCCGCAAGGTAAGGATAATAGCACATCAACAAAATTCGGTTAACTCACAGGCAACAGAAGCTACAGGAAAATTTGGGCATGGACATCCAAAAATGACAACAATCCCACTAAGACACAATACGACAACGGTAATACACAGGAAAACAACCCAAAAGGTTAAGGCACGAACTCAGATTTGCAGTGTGGATAAACCTGGGTTCATGGGACACACAGGTCGGTTTTCCCTCCTGTTGGGTGATTGCTCGGGTATGCGTGGGTATATCGAGGTAAAAATGCAGGCCAGACATAATTCATAGGAATCAGGAATAGTAAGTGAACTCCAGCACAGTTAGACTCACATATTACTTATTCCAGAGGTGCGTGAGGGTATGCAGATGCAGACATAGAGGAAAATGGTTCAGACATCCCAGATCCCAGCGAACTTAGGTGGAGGATGACAGAATACAAGAGAGAACACTCAACACTTCTAACTTCTGCAGCTTTAACTACATGCACCCAGGTCGACACTTGTCTTCCTGGAGCTGCATGTGTTTCCTTTTTCACATGTTGCCTTTCCCAGTACATAGGATAAAAACATGTCCTTTACACAACTTTGGAATAATAATAAATTATAGGATAAAAACATGTCCTTTACACAGCTTTGGAATAATAATAAATTATTATTCCCAAGGACTTAAGCCCCTAAGCTTAGCCCCTCTTTCCAACCTTTCAGCCCCCTTTCCCTTACCCACCTTGTAGAAGCTTAGTCCCCCATCACTCTTTCTTCATGGTCGGTCTGCACACAATGATGTTTATATTTTTATTAATGATCTGCATATTTACATATACAAAGTTAGGCTCCTTGGCCTTGGCATATGGCTCACCAGCCTAATAAACACATAAGTCTTTCGACTTATAACCATTCCGTTAACCACCCTATAAACAAAATTACAATTTAGTAGGGGTTCGACCTTGGGGTATTACAGGGAGGCTATTGCAACTACATCAATCATGGTCTGTAATTATTCTCTTTGGGTTCTCATTTGAATATACTTGGCCTATTTCCTTCAATCTTGTGTATTCTTACATGTTCTTGTCTACTATTCCTTCAATCTTTGTAAATTAATTTGTTTGATCTAATCTTGTAGATTAGGAGTTCTTTCTTTCTCTTTGCTTCCTATTGCAGGTATCAATTTTTGCTAAGGGATTTAGAGATCAAGATCGTATTGGAATCAACGAAGACAAACTTCGAAACAAGGTGCATCACACTCTTTCTCATTCTCTCTTTCTAATTGATCGAACCGAATTCAAAGGGATGTTAGTGTCCATTTGTAGTGTTTCTGTCTTGGTATAGGGGTTTGTAATTTAAGGGAAATTTCACCTGTCTGTAGGGGAATATTTTTGTAACGAACATATTTTCACAATATTAGTAGACACCCCATGGTTTTCTAGCATAGACAACTATTTGTCAATAGGGAGGTTTCCTCAACAGTTCTCCTAAATGGAAACATGAAAAACCATCAGGAAAAGTTCTACCAACACTTGGATCAGAGGTTACTTGTTTGAACTTGGACATGATCATATATTGAGAAGATGTGTGAGACAATATGAAGTTCATGAAATTCTCCATGCATGTCATGATTATGCCTTTCGAGGCCACTATGCAACAAAGAGGACAACTTGTAAGATATTTCAAGTTAGCTACTATTGGTCCACCCTTCATAGATATGTTCAACAATATGCCTCTCACTATGATGAGTTTCAATGAATTGAAAACTTACCAAAAGAGATGAGATGCCTTTGAAGCATCAGATTTCATTTGAACCTTTTGAAAAAATGGGGAATAGATTTTGTGCAACCCATTGACCCTCCTTCAAACTAGAAGAGGCACATATTGGTGTGCACTACTTACTTAACAAAATGAGTTGAAGTGAAGGCAATGAAGGATGCAATAGAATATAAGGTATCTCAATTTATACATGAAAACATCTTCTCAAGATTTAGATTTCCAAGGGAAATAGTCACAAATTAGGGGCCACAATTGACCTCTAACCTCATTGAACATATCATGAAGATGAACAAGATACACCACATAAAATATTCTCCATACCACCCTCAAGAAAATGGGAAAGTACAAGTGACAAACAAGGAGTTGTAAAATATCCTCACCAAGACAATCAACATGCATAAGAAGGATTGGGAAAATCGAAACTAAATGAATTTGTATGGTAATATAAAACCACTTAGAAGACCACAATAGGATTCACACCTATGAACTCGTCTATGGAAAGAAAGATATATTTCCTATTGGATTTGAAATTTCCACACTAAGGATAGCTTCCAACCTCAACTTAGACCTTTCATTGGCCCAAGAGGATATATTATAGTAGTTGAATTCCTTGGATGAATACAAATAGAAATCCTTCTTCCACACATAGGTGGTTCAACTATAGAGAAATATATGGAATGATAATATCATCAAGCCTAGAAGTTCAAGGGAGGGCATTGGGCACTCCTTTGTGACTCAAGATTCAAGGATTTTAAGGTAAAATTAAGGACAAGATGGTTGGGCCCCTATAATATTGAAACATTCTATGACAATGGCTCAATAAAGATAAGAACAATATATGAGTAAAGAATCCCCCTCCTAGTCAATGGATTTAGACTCAATATCTACTACAAACCCATGTCTAAAGAATAATTCATAGCTAATGTGGAAATAAAATAGATGTGGTTGAGAATAACAATACTATCAACCCATCCAATAGATTAGGATATATTCAAGAGAAAAAATCAATAAAATACCCAAGTGAAAACCTCCCTAAGATACTTGAGACATACCTTTGGTTGAAAAACTCCATGGAGGCAAGCCTGGGTCTATAATAAAAATTTATGCATCATGAAAACCCTCATATTCTTGATTAGGCGAGGCAATGATGAAAACTAGAAATGACACCATTGCTTTGAAAAAAAGAAAGTAACAATGTGCATGAAATATTTATAGGTATACAACATCAACATTCCACGTTAGCTCAAGCATTCCAAGTACCTGCAAAAGAATCACAAGGTCAACACATATCCTTCAAAAGGATCATATGTAGGAACAAACCGGCCATGCTAAATACAATAATAATGCAAAATTTTGAAATTAGCATGCTATGGACAACACTCAAGCAGAGCATATTACAGGAAGAAAATGGCCATTCACTAGGCATTTGAAAACAACTTCCAAAATACAAGTTCAATACCACAAAAAGAGGCTACAACATATTCAAGAGACAACACTTCAGACTAAGAAGTCAACATGCAAAAGGTACAAAATATTAATCATCAACAAGCAAATTTCATTTATTTGTCTATCTCAAGGCTTGCTAAGCATGAAACACTTCCACAAAGGTAAGGTCGATTTGCATTTCTAGTTTGTGTAAGTATTCTAAATACTACAGCCATAAAGAACCATAATGGTATCTATGCATGCAATATTATCTCAATATCATTCATAGCAGAGGTCAGTGTGGCCCATATCTTCATACACCTATACTACTCCAACTTTAAACAACAAAAACAACATCATTCCTATATGCATACTCTTGTCAAGAAGGATTTTGCTAATATTTCATGTATAGATGTAGTAACCTGCTTAGAGAAAATGATGGCTTAGCAATGGGTAAAATATCAAAAAATACCCATTCATGCAACATAGGTATATATAGGATTACACAAGAAAAACTTCAATACAGGCACTACAGAGCACATGTAGTATGCCCAAACTATTTCAAGGCGGGGAATACAAAACATATGCACAGGTGCTAGAAAAAATCAGTAAAGGGAATACAATGGAGCCTTTTGGCCTTGTCAAAATATTCCTAAAACAACAACAACACATTCAAGTAGTATTTAATAATATAAAAAATTGTGCAACATTCTAGCACGAATTTTCAATGCCAATTGTACAACTTTGGCCACAACAACAATAATTCTGGGTTTTCTACACAAGGTACAACAATTCTACAAAATTCATGTACAATGACTCTACTTCACATTCCAAGAATAAAAGTGATTCTACTAGCCTTTGAAGGTTGATTACACACCAACACAACTACAAAAGAAGAGAATACATTAAGCTGATCAACAAACAACATATGGTAAATTCAAGATCTAAACATTGGAACCTACAAGAATTTGTATAAGAACACATGTTTCAAGAAATACAAAGATCATTTTTTTCAAGACTTACGCCCTGAGGGAGAAGATACAAATTAAATTTTACAAAATGCATTGATAATCACACTTCCATCATGCTAATCACTCTAGCCATACCTTTCATTCCCACTTCCATCATACCAATCATTCATTATACAAACCCTACCATTCAATCAACCCTGGAATTCATCAAATACCAACATCCCATGCCTTACACTCCATTTTCCCAAACCAACCACCCCAATTCTCCTCAAAATCCATTTTATTCATTTATCATCATTCATTGCCATCAAAACTCATCCCTATACACTCAAGAAACAAGACAACTCAAAATTGTACAAGTCCTACATGAATCTACATGAGAAACTTCAGAAATCTCTTTAGGATCCTACATGACTTCCAATGACGATTGTTACATGCAAATAGCCTACCAGAAGCTACATGAAGCCTCCATACACATCATAGTTTTGAATTTTTATACTTCCAAAGGTATAATGGGACATGTGAGGATATGTTACACTTCTCAAACAAAGGTTCAAGTCACTAAAAGCATCTTTTTCACTACTTATAAAATTCTACAAGAACCCTTGTATCCCACAGGAGACTATAGGAAACACTACAACTTCCAAATTTTAACATGACAACCACATGAAGGACTCCTACAAGCTAACACAGGATATCTATAGAAAAAAATACATCCATGCAACAAATTGACAAGGTTTTATTAGGTACTTCGCTACTTTATCTTCAATTTCATTATATTCACACTTTAATTTCCAACCAAATAATAATATCATGGTCAAAACATACAAAACACCCAAACCCTGGATAAGGTGGGACTCAAATCTACATGTGGGGGAGGGTGTCACTTAAGTTTGCCTAGATGTATAGATGAAAATTTGATTTGGAAACACAAGTAACATAATATGAAAAAAAGGGTCAATGGGAAACTCATGAGAATGAAAAGTGGTAATGATGATGGAAGTCACATGCTTTGGGGCTTATTCTTCTTTCCTTAGACTTGGTATTCATCATTGAATGCATTGGAGCACTTCTCTCTCTCTCACACACAATCAATTACCTTGTATGATCTCATTCTAACTTTGTCTTTTCTTCTAGACATAGCTTATCTTATTAAGTGACTAAGATATGGGGCCGTATACTTTCCCTTAGCTTGCTATAGTATCCCTTGAGGTTGCAAGGGAAGCCTACCCTATGTTGGATCCTCATCCATCAGTAAAATGAGGGTAGTACTTCCCTTGGTGACAATGACATTTACTTCCAATTGTTATGCAAGTTTAGCATCTTGTGAAGGATCTGCACAAGTCCTAGATTTTGTGATAACATATTTTTGGTGTCGTTGTCAAAGAATTGAGTCATTCTTTCTACGACAATTCTTGGTAAGCTTGTTTCCAAATAATTCTTACTTAGCTTACCTGACGACTCCATTGAGGTTAGAATCCCTTCATCTAATATTGATGATCCTTATGTTATATTTAAATTTAGAATTAGGATTCACATTAACATTGGGTTTTGTCTGTTCACAGGATATACAACTCTAGAATATGTTATTCACGGACAATTGACTAAGAAATTTAATACCTATAGTTACCATGTTGTAGTTCTTGAGATTATGAGTGGTAGGAAAAACATTTACATGAAGCAACTACCACATATACAATATCTTCTAGAATGAGTATTTCTCCTTATATATTTGAAATGGGTGTGGATAAGGGAATTCAAACTCTCTCATTTGAAAAAATCGTTTATTTAAAAATATTTAAATTTGGTTAATTTTTTTACTCAAATCAAAATTTCGAGGTAGTTTGAATTTCACCCTACATACACCGTCTTTGAACTTATGAAATTTTAATACTTTCTTGATCGATTTAGAACTTCAAATATCTTTTAAAAAAATCCAAACAATTCTGAATCGACTTAGAACTTTGAAAATCTATCCTGAGTAAATATGTATTCTCATTAAGGAGAGAAATATGTATACTTAGTAAATATATTAGTTTTCTCTCGGAGATACGGTCTAACTCTATTGTTGTTTGATATGTATATTGTTTTTTGTGGGAGATATAGTTTATTGTTTTGTAAGTAATCATTAAGTTGATAGAATATCATTTTGCTTGCTAAGTTCTTTAGCGTGTTTTATATGATATTTTTATTATTTTTTTTATACAAAACTTTATACAAAGTTTTGAATGGCCAATGATTTCTTTCACAAATCTTTTTTTTCAATTTTACATTTTTTTTCATTATTTTTTTAGGTTATTTCATCCGATGGTTCCTTCTTGAGATGACATCCTTTCTTACATCGATAAAGGGTTGATAATTTATATATAATAAATTTTCATAATGCTTACATCGATAAAGGGTTGATAATTTATATATAATAAATTTTCACAATGCTTTTTATAGTTGAAACATGAATTTTTTTGCTAACCTAATAAAGTAAATGCTTTGTATTTTAACTCCTAGTCATTTTAATAAGAATCATTTTTCAACTCTTTCGACTTTCTTTCAAACTTTTTTTCAAGATTCTTTAAAAAGACTCAAACTCTAAACAAAATAAACATATAAAATCATTGTTTATACTAATTTTTAAGAAATCATTTCCTTAATTTCTCATTTCATATGTGATTATATGTGATTTGTTGACCTTCATGCTCTCTACTATATTCATTTCTCCATACAATAGTTCTCATTTTAATTATAATCAAATTCAAAGTTCAAATATTTGTAAAAATGAATTACTTTATATTTGTCATCACATAGTTGGAATCCCAAAAGTAACATTTAGTATAAATATGTTTAATATATATTAATTAATATAAATGGTTGTTTGGTTGTTTCTAAAGATCTTTTAAAATCAAATGGTTGTCAAAAAAATCATTTATCTCACAAATAAGAAAATCTCATACACCAATTTAATATACAACTTAAACATGACTTTACAATTACATTATTATTATTAAATTAAATAACTATTTTATAAATATATTAACAAACTTACAGTTAAATTATTATTATTTATTAAATAGCTATGTTATAAATATGTTAATCAATATATATTAAATATATAATAATATTTAAAAAAATATTATCTAACTTAAACACAAACTTACAATAGTTTATTATTATTATTTAATTAAATATATTAACAACCTTACAATCAAATTATTATTATTATTTATTAAATAATTATTTTATAAATATATTAATCAATATATATTAAATATGTAATAATATTTAAAAAGATATTACTCTAAGGAAAACACAAACGAATTTTTGCCTTCCAATGAAATTCAAGGCGTCCTGATCATGATGGCCCCTCCATTGAAATTCATGGTGTCCGGATAATGATAACCCATCCATCGCTAACCCAAGCAAATCGATTGCCATTAACAATTGCTTGACGAACCAAAAAGTAAATATAAAGTAGACATTATTAAAGCTATTGCTATAAACAAATATTTGTATCGAATATACAATTAGCCCATTGATGTACCTTCACGTGGCCAGTATGGGAGTCATTGTATATAGTGACACAGCACAACTCACGAAAAAATTCTTTTGCCAAAAGTATAAGCGTGTGTAAAAGACAGTATGATTATTTAAATTTGTAATCTAAATGTTTTAGGAAATTTTAGAAATTGTTATAGTAGATTTGAATAATTATTTGTATATAATTAATTTTTGAAAAATTGTTAAAGTATAATTGAGTTTTGTGTTTTTTTTTTTTTTTTTATATGAGTGTTTTAGCCATAAAAAAAATATCATACAAATTTATATTACAAAATATAAAAAAATATCATACAAATTTGTATTACAAAATTCAAGAAAAACATTTCGTAAAACAATTAAACAATTGAACAAGCCATATTTAAATGTCCCTTTCCGAAACGTTTTTGAAAATTTTAATTAATTCCGAACCACTAACCAGAATATTGAATCGTTCATTTCAACAACCCAACTATATATAAAATGCATTCTTCATCTCACAAACCCCCAAAATTAGAATATATCTTTCAATTCAAGAACCAAACTGATAGATTTCAACAACCCCAAGCCCAAAAAAGTCTACTGCAACATTAAAAAGCTTCATTCTTCAAATACATGCCAACCATTCTAGTAAACATCCCGTGGCAAACGTGGCGTAGATATTGCCTCCAAGGGCACCGCCTTTGAAATAGTCACCCCGAACTTCTCCGTCATGTCCACCTGCTCCGCACTCATGTCGTTGGGAGGTGCCCACTCGAACGAATGGAGCAGAGAAGCCAAAACCAGATGAATCACCCGACTGGCTAACGGAAGCCCCACGCACATCCTCCTTCCCGCTCCGAAGGATATCAGCTCGAAGTGTTGTCCTCTGTAATCCACACTACTCATTTCACTATCGATAAACCTCTCGGGGAAGAACTTAGACGGCTTAATCCAGATGGCGGGGTCCCTTCCGATTGCCCAGATATTCACGATTACCTGGGTGTGTTTGGGTATCACGAATCCCTCAATCTCACAATCACTATCTGCTCTGTGTGGGATGAGCAGAGGAGCTACCGGGTGCAGCCTCAACACTTCTTTTACCAC
>ML802354.1:300180-314093 GCA_009831015.1 Picea engelmannii
GGTTTTCCTCCTCCAGAAATCGATCAGCAAGAATACGATGATGGAAGCGATCCCCAGCACAGAATACCATAACACCGATCCCATATCCATTGGAACTGATCAGATACAAAGGAGTCGGCAACTGTGCGGAGCAGGGAGATATCCACTTAAATCAGATGATATAACAAATCAAATCAAATACCATAACATAACGAGTAAGGGTTTATACTCCGTTGAAGGTGTGCACACTCTTATATGGTATTTGTCCCGTCGCCTTCCGTCTGGTGGTGAAACTATTTTCCATGTGAACCGTGTCATTCAGTAGTAAAATATTTTTTCGTGTGAACGAAAAAAGTAAATTAGCTGGCACACTCACGGGAATCAGAGCTTCTAGACTGACTCAAATTTTACACCTACTCTTCGTAGATGACTTAATTATTATGACATCGGACTCCTTATCTGAATGGACAGAAATTTTTAATGTGCTAAACGTTTTCTGCTCTGTTACAGGCCTAAAAATAAATTTTCAGAAGTCATTGTTCTGGGCTACAGGCGCAAAGGAAGCTTTCCTGACTGAGCTAAAAACTCTTCACGGCATTGATTATCGAGATCTAGAGGCGGGCTTCAACTATCTTGGTTACTTTATCAAACCTACTAGCTACAAAGCAAAGCACTGGTGCTGGTTATATGAAAAATTTGAACGCAGAATTCAACACTAGTGTAACAGATCTTTATCCATGGGCGGCAGATACATTTTGATCAAGGCAGTTCTGGAAAGCCTCCCGGTGTATTGGATGGCTCTGGCACACATCCCGCAATCGGTGCTAAAAAAGCTCCACAAGTTGATCTTTGCTTATCTCTGGAAAGGCAGCAAACAGAATAGAGGCAGCCGTCTATGTAGGTGGGAAACCCTCTCAAAGCCAAAAGTACTTGGTGGTTGGGGCATGAGAAATCTGCATCTCACCTATCTTGCTCTCTCGGCAAACACACTTTGGCGTATCTTGATGGTACCAGGTATTTGGAACAACCTTATAAAAGACAAATATTTATCCCACATGCCGGTTCATTATTGGCTCAGATCAGCCACCACTTCTCCTCCGGGGGGCTCACAAACGTGGAAGCACCTTCTAAAGTCGCTACCGATTCTCCTACATTGGATAGCGTGGTTGCCTGGCAATGGTACTGCTATTGAAATAGACAAAGATGATATCCTTGGTATGGGCAATAAGGCCCTGCTCTCTCCTAGATTGTTGGATTGCTTACATAATTTAGGCCTACACTATCTCTTTCATGTAAAAGCCCCTCTCAGCAGCAGATCACTTGGCGAATCCTGGGTCGCTAGCTCCACGCTGAATCTAGACAGAGAACTCTCGGCCGAATGGAACAACTACACACATCATCTAAAAGAGGCTGGCATCCACCTACAGGGGCGACCAGACACTCTAATCTGGATAGGAGGCGATAAATTGGGAGTCATATCAGTCCGAAATATCTACAAAGCGATGACAGAGGAGATCTGGCCCATTCGAGCACAGACCTGGCGCACCCGCCTGTGGAAGTGGAATTGTCCGCTGAAACTAAAACTTTTTACTTGGCTATTGACGGAGAATAAAATCCTAGTCTGAGATATCCTTCAGAGCAGGGGTTGGTCAGGCCCAAACCGCTGCATTCTGTGTAAGGAGGAGAGTGAAACTTCACACCACCTCTTTGTGAGCTGCCATTTTACCCGGCAAGTCTGGCATCATGTCACAACATCTCTAAATCTAACTGAACAGTGTCTTGGACCTTCGACGTACTCCTGCTTTAGTTCTTGGTGCTCAAAACACCAGCTCTACCCCTCGCTGCCAGCCACGGTCTGTTAGAATGTTTGGTTGACAAGGAATGCTGCCATCTTTGATGATAAACCCCCCTCGGTTATTTTGGTGACAAGCCTCATACTTTTTGCAGTCGACCACCCGTCCCCCCCAGCTTTGCCCTGAAAGTCCGCAGATCTTCTACAACTCTCCCCTTTGACAAAGCCATCGCCTGGTTTGATGGAGCAGCTCAAATAGGTGGATCACTTTGCGGGGCAGGAGGCCACATTCATATCAGCTCTCATACCTCCTACAGATGGTCTCTCAACGGAGGACAAGGAACCAACACCAAAGCCGAATTTTTTGGGGCTTGGGCTTCCCTTATCCTGGCTCAGAGGCTGAACATCGAAGACTTGCTACTTCTTCGAGATTCCAAAGTCATTATCGACTGGATAAATGACAAGGCTGACCTCCGATCAACAACTCTGGAATGCTGGAAAGAGAAAACCATCGAAGCCAAAAGTTTTTTCAAGAGCTTCTCTGCCTCTCATATCTACAGAGAAGAAAATGCCATCGCGAATCACCTATCAAAACTGGCATTATTCCGGCCTCTCGGTCTCATAACTATCCCCCGATGGGAGGACGGTAATGAAGGCCCCCCAACTCTGCTCAAAATCTGAGGTGGCAGACACTAGGACACCGAATCCACTATTGGCATTGTGTCTCTGTTCTGTATCAGTTTTGTGCTACTCGGCAATTATGTATTAGATATCAAACAAGCAGACCATACTTGAAAGTCATGACAGGCAGCAAGCTGCTCTCAGCACACCACCCAGCGGCACCTTTGTATCAGAGTTCATGGCTGTTAAAATTGTTTAACTCTGACAATCTGCGTGATGCATCCTTTTTTGTATTTTCTTGACAACTGCGCGCTGCATACAACACTACACAAGCCCCTGTAGCAGTCACTTGATTGCTGTTTTTTAAAACATTATATACTTTTGAATATAACAGTGCAACTTTTCCCGTGGAAAAAAAAAAATATTTTTTCGTGTGAAGCATGAACCGCATTTCTGGAGTATATTACTCCGATATAGTTCCCAATGCACCAGCTAAGAGGTGCTTTTACGTCCTTGTTTCCTAATGTATTATTATATGACAATAAGATATGGAAGGTACAAAAAGATTACGACCTTGTTTGCTAATGTATTATTATATGCTAATAATATATGGAAGGTACAAAAGGATTATTGTGATAAAGATATATTTTTTAGTGGCTAATGTCTACACGTGATTAGTGATTAGCTTAGCTGAGGTAGAAGGGTAGCTAAATCAATATGGGGTTTAATCCCACTATAGGTATCTTTATAACATCTTAATATGTGAATGGAACATATAAACACATTAATGATAATGTGTTAAAATAATAAATTTTATATATGAAAAATATTAATGTGTTCAAATTTAGTGGCAGGTAGAGTATGCATATTTTTGTATATTTTTTGAATGTAATTAATGATTAACATGATTAATCATTTTAATTATTAATGATTAAGATGATTAATGATTTTTTTAACAATTATATTGATTATTTTTGTATGGCTCATAATATTATTTATTTTAGTTTTGGTTTTGATGAAGTTAATAGATTATTTCTAAAACAAGTTAATTGAAATTATGGTAGTATTTGGTCTTATGTATAAGATTAAGGTTAGATGTTACTAAAAAGTACAAGATCTGATTGGAGGTAGCCTCATGATTGACCAAAAGGGACATTGGCTTTCTTGTGGATACTATCTATGCCAAAATCTCATTTTGGTGTTGGAGTAAGACATAAAAGTGTTTTTGCTAAGCTAATATCTTGTCTTCCTTAGTTGTAAGGAAATAGGTTAATATCCCAAGACACAAAGGCATCTGGTATGAGTGAAAATCTACACCCTTATGGACCACCAAAGGATTATTTTAGGTGGCATGGTTTTCCTTGAATAATGGTGATGAGTCAAATAACATTTACAAATAACAGAGAGTGATTAACATCCTTGTTTCCAATTCACAACTAAGTTGTGATAGTTTTTCCATAAAAAAAGTAAATAAATCCTTAAATTTATATCTCAAATTCATTTGACAAATGATATGTTAAAAACATACTCACTTTCTTATTACCGATTTCTATCAGATAAATCTCACCTACGGATAACCAAGACCTCCCTTGGATATTGCTTTCATCCAAGACAGAGAGTGGGATAGATCACTCTTAAGTTTCCCCAGATCTAATTAGATTTCATTCCTTTTACACTAGAGGGAGAGAGGCATAACTTGTTAACCAACAGTTTTCCTTATGTATCCTAGTTGATGCAGATCTAGAGATCCATCTCTAATTCTTGCAATCTTCTTTCTACACATAAGTGACAAAAAAATACCAATATACAAACCCTTTCAAGTGTTAGAATAATCCGGGCGGATACTGGTGGCCACCCACCTATTCCACAAATTCAGAATGGTTACACATCTTGGTAGTTTTTCCACAATTTTTTAGGTCCCAAAATTCTAGGGCCGTTTTGAGGCCCTAAATGATGTTTTCTTTGGCACGACAACACCTAACATGTAGTTGAAGGAATATGCTCCAGAGCCTTCTGAAAGGATGAGAGAGTGCAAAAAAGTGTGCATATTGTGAGTTGACTGTCTTAAAGTGATGGAAGTATCTCTGACATGTTTAGATCGCAATTTTCTTTTCCCCATCCATTTATCAAGCCTATTATCTGATTTGAAGTTTCTAAGGACACTTTTGTTGAAGGATATAGTTGGGAATGTGTACATTAGATGAATTTGATTGTCCTTATGGTCAAATCCCTATGACTTTAAATCATATCTTTCAAGATTAAATTTGAATTATTTACATGTTACCAATCTCACCTGATTACAGTCTAGGGTTACTCTTGGAGTGATAACATCAATAGCTCTGTTGTCGGGGAACGAAGTGTAAATCTAGCTTCCCTGGGAGAACAACATAGATCCATCTCTTGATGGTAGACAAGAGAGGGACACAAAAAACTGACTGTATTATCTACTTGGTGACTCCACAATCAGAGACTCCATTGAGGAGGATCCTGTTGACAAAAAGATGAAGGGGCAGAAGTGTAAAACCAGGTATCAGTTCATTAGTTTTCTACATGAACTCATGTTTTTCTTTATCAGCTCATTTTTTATTTTCCCTTCACATATAAAGAAGATCATTGTATGCTTTGTCTATTCAGATGATCATAAGCATTATTTTACATATACAGCCTTGCTAGAAGAAAATTTGCAGCCTGCTTGTGTTGTTGAGGTAGGTCTTGAACCTTCACTTCAGCCTATTAAGAAGAACAAGATTTATATCTCCATCCCTCTTGAACATGCTCAGCCTTGACACCATGAGAATGATGAAATCGATTCAAAACCTTCGCAAATCTTATTACCTTATGTATTACTCATGAGCCTTGTCATCAACTAGTTAAACCTTGCCTTCAGCCCACAAAATTCTAGTCTAGAGTCAGACAAAGGGTGTTTAAACCTCTCAAATTTCCATCTCACCTTCATCCATCTCAATTTTAAACCTTGAGTATCTTCCTCGGTTTACCGGAGAGGATCATGTTTCAGCTGAGAAACATTTGGGAGCTTTTGCAAATTTTGTTGATAATCTAGAAATTATACATGAAGATGTTGTTATGAGATTATTTTCTAAATCTTTAATGAGAGAGGTTTCTTTCTAGTTTATAGATCTAGAACCTGGTTCAATTGGTTCATGGATTGATTTTTATTACGTTTTTTCAAAATATTGGGATGAGAACAAGTCTCTTGATCAATACCTCACTAATTTTTATACTTTGAGGAGAGGAGAGGAATAAGTTTTGCATGTCTTCAAAAGGAGGATCTACAATGTTTATCATAGCATGCCTATTGAAATTCGGCCTACTGAGGTTGCTTCCATGGTACAGTATACAATGACACAACATCCCAATCTATCCCTATACCTCAGAGAAAGAAAGTCACCATCCTTGTAGTAGATGTTTGTTGATGCAGAGGAAGTGGAGAGTAATCTCCGGGCATGTGCACAACTCTCTTGTCAGATGTTGGACAATGTTTTCGATGAGGAAGAAACTTAGGAAGTATATGGACAATAGGAAGCTTATCCAAGATTGCAATTGTTTCAACATGCTTGCACATCATTTTTAGATCTTAAATCTTTTTCTAATCTTGAAATTATTAAATTAGATTTTTCCATTGTTAAAGATGCAAGTGTACATGCTTATAGCTCATACCAGCAAGATGAATTTACATATGTAGTTGAGCCTTTTCCAAATCATGAGAAAATGGATGATTTCGTTTATGATGAATATCATGAGGAATATTTTGTAGAAGGTGGTGATATTTCTGTTTTAGGGAAAGTTGTTTCCCCTCATCATCTTACTGTTGACTTAGAAAATCAGTTAACATTCTTGTCTCATGATAACCTCCTTGATTATATGATTTTAAACTTTGGTCAAGAAGTTAGGAAGGAGCTACATGAACATGTGAGTTTGTTCTCTTTTTCATCAATAGCTGGCCAGGAGGGAGAAAGTCAACAAGAAAATAAAAAGAAACATATTTTTGTATCAACATGTACTAATTCTCCCAGTATTGACTTTGTATCTAATAGTTTTAGAGCGGATTTTTCAAAGGACAGTAAAGAGGAGGTTGAGAAATCATATGGTCAGTCTATAGTTCTTTTTTCTTCTGGTAAATTTGACCATCAGTTTGAAGAAGACACTACACATAAGTTTCTTTCCCAAGGAGATAATCAATAGTCAGAAAAATATTTTATTGTTCATGATTGCTTTGAGGCATGTGATAACTATGGGTTGTTTCAAGGAGGTCAATAGAATTAAAATCTTGTCAGCAGAGCAGAGATTATGAAGGAGCAGCCTAGTCTTCTAATGCAGCTAGAATTCTATCATGTGATTCATGATCCTATAGCCATATATATGGAGTCATATGTTTCAGATTTTCTGAAAATTTCAAATTTCATTATTTCACTGATACTCATGGGTGAGTATGGTTTTCTGAAGGAGTTTATGTCGCTACTTCTATACTTCTATTATTATTCATTGATAAGTGACATAGATGTGATCATTTCAGTCATCTAGTTACTTTAATGGTTACTGCACGGAAATCTTCTTTTACTTGACCAAGTTGCAATTTTGGTTAGGGTAGGGTAGCATAGGTAATAAGATCGCTTCTGGAGCCTTTCTTTCCTTCAGTTTGTAGTGGGTTTTTCAGTTTTAGTGAATAAGTGGTGATATTAGAGGTTGGTTGCACAGATGACTCCATAACCCAATAGCTAAGGCACTGGAGTTGCAACAGTTCTTAGAGCCTCACAGGGAGGACTCAATTCCCTATGGAGCCAATGTTATCACATGAAGTTGTAAAGGGTCACATGTAGTTGTTATGGGTCATTCATCCTTATATTTTTGAAGTGTTCAGGGAAATATTATATTTTCACCTACTGGAGGAATTTATAGACTCATAGTCCATCTACTAAGACTTTTTGTGTTTTTTAGGATGCCTTGCATAACACTGTAAAACACAGATATTTTGTAGAACCTGGCACTACAGAATCGTCTACATACACTATTATGTAGTTGTCCTACCAAAGGCGCTACAGAATCATCTATCCATACACAGAAAATGCGCTATAGAATAACCTAGGCAGACACAGAAAAGGCGCTACGAAATCTGCAGAGCATTTTTATAGGAGGGCGCTATAGAATTTCCTGTAGCGGATATTGTTACAAATTTGATCATAAAACCAAAACGACAAAGTGGGTTTCTCTGAAATTGTTTTTGTAGGAATACACTACTACATATGGGTGGATTATTCCATGAAAATTTTCCACGCTTCAACTAGTTTCATATTTTTTTTAAACAGGGTGGGATTTTCGTCGATATTGCCACGAAAGTTCGTCCCAATATCAATGAAAATATTATTTAAATCTAGTCGGGATTTTCTTCACTATAGTGACTAACTTTCGTGGCAATAGCGACACAAATTTTGCCTGTCTCATTGGTCGGTGTTAACGGCTAGTTGACTATTTTATCTATATATATGTGACTTTAAGAGACTTTGCGACACAATTGCTATAGTTGCGACACTGTTCTTGGCTTTTGTTTGAGCTATTTATTTTTTCCATCACCCACCGGTTGAACAAATCCAATTCTCAATTTACATAGCTTTGATTTTGAACTTGCAAGGTTAGTATGTTATTTTTTATTGATGTACTCATTTAACTTGTAAATTTTTTTTGAAATGTCCAAATTTCATTTAGCTTGTTTTTTCCTTGATAATATATTATAATATGTGTAGTACCATATTTCATGTCTTTGGTTTTTGGATCTAGTTAGTATATTCTATGGAAAAGGGTATGTGGATTCCATAATATTCTAGGTTTATGGAATCCACATACCCTTTTCCCTTCAATTGTAGCTATAATCTCTCTCTCTTTTCATTGATAAAAATATGGAATTGCTCTTGAAACTCAACCATGATCGGTGAAATGATAGTAATTTTCTTCTCTCTTTTAATTTTTAAGACCTGACAAAAAAACACCAACAAATCTTGATTGAAGCTTTGATACCACTTGTTACATCCCTAGTACCCAAAAGGGATAACACTTGAATAATGTAACGACCTCCTCGTTACGACAACAACTCTGAGAACAGGTGCCAATTTTTTTTTTTTTTGTTTAAGGTGTGTGCGCGCGTGTAGAAGTAACAACATACTTGACTCTACGTCGCCACTTGAAAACCAACCAGATGCAACCAAGATGTTCAACACAAGAAGACTGAAGGCACTCAACGAGTAACTGCAACAATATACGACCCTAGGCATAAGGCGCACACACAAACATTAAGACATACTGGGAGTGCACAGTAAGAACACAGAGGGAAGAATCCATGGTGTTAGGGTTACTATTTCTGCACAGGAAAGCAGGGCGTTTAGTCTTATGTATTCTCGAAAGAAGATTAGACAGGCTCCTGGTCGACTGCTCAGGCAAAAACTAGTAACCCGACCTAGAACATGTCGCAAGCAAGACGAACACAACAAGACGACCCTGACATATCACAGTGACAACAAGCGATAAACGCCCCTAGACATAAGGCGTACAACTAGCAGCTGTAAGCAGAAAACGACACCAGGTGTTAAGCACAGTACAGTCACAGATGGAAGAATCCAACAATAGAGTTTACCATTTTTGCACAGAAAAGCAGGGCTTTTAGTCTTATGTCTTCTCAAAAGAAGATTAGACAGGCTCCTGGCCGACTGCTCAGGCAGAAACTAGTAATCTCTGTTAGGTGTGTCGCAAGAGTGGAAACCCTACCTTTAAAGGGCCCGAGACTCTTGATACGGAAGTGGATTCCTTACACAGAAAAATCACACCCACAGACATGTCTCCTAAGGCTACCAGGGGGGGTGTCTACATCCCACCCGACAATAGTTCCAACACCCGAAGGGTTTGTCAACCAAGTACAACTTTGTCTACAAGAACCACCACCCTTATTACAGACTCAGAAATCCTATTGTACTTAATCAAGATTATTATACCGTAAATGTTTATTAATAACAGTAAAAGTTACAATAACACTGGCATGAAATATTAAACACCTTCCATTTATATCACCTATCCGAACCATGATTCTATAATTACAATACCTCTTATATGCTACAACCCCAAAATTCAGTGACCTTACAAGATAAAAACATTTCAATAAACCTGAGGAGCTCTCAATTCGATGTCATCTATGATCATAGGTTCCAATAATAATGCAATAACATCATATTTCCAAGTAACATCATATTTGAAATTAACAATATAACATCATACCTAGAAATAACATCCTATTTATAAGTAACATCATAGTTGAACAATTACAAATAAGATCATATCTAGAAATGGCAATATATAATGATACAATCTCTAAAATGACAGGGGACAAGATTTGAAAATGACATATATCAATATTAATTGACAATACTTGTAAATATCCATAATTAAAAAGGTCAACATATAGAATTAACATCAATTACATATTCCAAGTAACCTCATAATTGAAATTAACAATATAACATCATACTTAGAAATAACACCCTATTTACAAGTAACATCATAGTTGAAAAATTACAAATAAGATCATATTTAGAAATGGCAATATATAATAATACAATCTCTAAGATGACAAGGGACAAGATGTGAAAATGACAAATAACAATATTAAATGACAATACTTATACATACCCATAATTAAAAGGGTCGATATATAGAATTAACATCAATTACATAATATCGGTGACCTTAAAACCCACGATGTTACTACCCTATAGTAATGGCAATTAAAACAACCCAACGGTAGTAATGTTACCATAATGCAAGTAAATAGTTAAAAATGCAATTTATTCAGCATTGCAGTGTATACCAATTAAATAATTAACGATTAATAAACAATTAAATAAAAATATCATTCCATTAACTATATGGCAGTAGATAACAAATGAGTAAACGTTATGGTCATGACAGTTATCTTGGGAAGAGATAGGATTTGAGGAAGAATATGCAGAGTTATGAAATAAGTACATAGACATCCTTAAAGACTACAATAATAGACTCAAATATGAGGAGGCCCATTTGATTTTGTCGCTGCATCTTGTTTGATATTTAGTTCCTATAATAGGCTACAAAGAATTGGTAGAGGGAGGAAGAGAAGACCATCTTTTTGTTGCATAAAATAATTTGGAAATCAAAATTTCCTACAAAAAAAAAGTCTTGTTGTGGTTATTTCTATACAATAAGGAACCTAGATGGTAGGTATTTCAAAAAGAATTTCATTGGGCCAAGATGGTGGAGTCAATGTCATCATGCAGAATAAATTATATAACATATCATCTTGGAATTTTCATTTACCAAGGAGGTATGGAAGAGGTAGAAATGATGATGTGGATAAGGAAATCCGGGGAAGGTAAAAGTATTGAAGAGGATTTTAAAACATTTTGTTCTAGAAAGGAGGCACTCAAGATCATATCATTACTACGCAACATATCTTGGGGAGTAAAAAGAATATCATTACTACGCAACATGCATTAAGGAATAGCAAAAACGAAGACCCCCAAAAAGGAAAAACGCAACTGTAATTACGCCCATGAATGAGGACGCAGACCCAAAAATAAAATAAACCGCAAATGTAACAACGCCCAATCTGAAAGAAAACGCCCCTGTATTACATAATGCATTTCCATTTTAAACGCCCAATTTATATCAGTAAATGCAGACCATTAAAACATTCAAACCGCAGACAAAAGACGCCCAATATATATCAGTGATTGCCATTTAAAAACACCCAAGATAGACCAGTATTCAATGCCCAACACATACAATGAATGCCATAAAAAAACGCCCAAGTTATACCAACAAACGCAGATCCTTCAACGCCCAACACATACAATGAATGCCATAAAAAAAATTGCCCAAGATATTCCAGTAAGACGCAGATCATTCAACGCCCAACACATACAATGAATACCATTAAAAAAAACGCCCAAGATATACCAGTAAGACGCAGATCATTCAACGCCCAACACATCCATTCTTCTCATGGCTAGAATGCAGCGATAACAATCTCAAAAAATTGCCAGAATACCAATGGTAACAATTTCAGACGATTTGCCGACTACAATGATGACAATTTCAGACCATTTCCAGAATACGAACAATATCCATCTCAGATAATTGCCAGAATGCAATGATAACTAATAAAGACAAATTTTGGCATACAATGACAGCAATTACAAAACATCTACCCCAACAAAAGGTTTCCAGAACATTATCGCTGTAGCATACAAAAATGAACCACCACAGCTGAAGAAACATCTTAATATAATGCATCATAACCGCATAAGAGAATAACTAGACAGTCTACTCTAACAGAAATAAAATTCATATCGTTGCCTCTCGCCCGCTTCGGATGACGTCCCGCGCTCCGTGCTGCTTCCCGCGCTCCGTGCCGCTCCCGCTCGCCGACCGCAGAAGGCTCACCAGTACCTCCCAGCCAATCGCTAGGGGTACTCTGCTTCCCCCTTAGCCCCCCGAGCCACAAAGGGGCCACACAAGATCCAGGGAATAGACTAGCTTCTCAGCTCGCCTCCAACGCTGAGCTACCACTCCAATACAGCTGAGAAATTTCCAACTCCTCACAAGCAAACTGTCAAGCCACAATCTGGCAGTGTAACGTTACGCTAGCCTTTCATCCTTTCTTCCTCCTTTTCCCCTTCTTTTATAGAAATTTGAGACCCACCTACTTTCCCTAAATCATTATTAATTTAATTTTTTAATGACAATCCTCTAAAAATTCTCTGTCGTCCAAGTGTCACTCATCCCCCATGTTAATCCAAAATTATTTTCTTTAATTTAAATAAAAGACTCATTTCCCTCACCCCCCCTAAAGTCGCTCCTAAAATTACTCCTAGGTGTTCCTAGATCCCCTCTCATGCTTTTGATATCTTTCCTAAAATGAAGTTGCTAATTTTTAGTAACTCCTTAATGGCTGATTCCTTTTTGCTTTTTACCCTATGTCCCCCACTTTCCATTATTAAGTTTCCTTTATTTCAAGTTTCCTTACTTCTATTATTTGTTCCTTTCCCCTTTTTCTCTAAAACTCAAAAAGGTAAATGCGCTTATTAACCTTTTCATTATATTTCTAAAATCCTAATTTTTATACTCCCACACTTTAATAATTTTAATTCTTCTTTAAAATTTAAAAACCATGGGTTTCAATTAATTTATCTCCCTCATTACTTTAACCCCCCTTAATTTAAGAAGACTTTAACTAACACATAGGAGGGTTTTAGTTTACGCCCTTATGTTTATTTTTTAAGGATCTTTTCTTAGGGCTTATCAAAATTTTATCTTTGAGATGTTTTAAATTTAGGTTTAGATTGAACTGGGCGAAAATTCATTAGGGGAGTCGTTTTGAGAAATTCTTAAGGAGTTAAGGTCTTAGGGTCATCTAGGTTGTCTCATCATCCTCATCAATGCGACGTGCCCTTCAGGACGCACTACGTGCTCCAAGGGTGCCACTCGCCTCGTTTGCTTCTGTTGCGTGACGTGCCCTTCAGGATGCACCACGTGCTCCAAGGGTGCCACTCGCCAACGTGTGTTTCTTTTGCGCGACGTGCCCTTCAGGATGCACCACGTGCTCCAAGGGTGCCACTCGCCGACTTGACTGTTTGGAAGACATCTATAACCCCTGGAGTCAACACTCCGCCAGGTGAACTTGTGGGAGACTAAGGTCTCTAAGGAATAAGGCCCCCGCCTTATTGCGCGCCCCTTAGAATCATCGTGAGTGACTGTCGCATTCTTCCCTCACAGCATCGTGGATCCTCTCGAACTAGGTAATCGTTAACCTACAGTTCGAGCCATGACGAGAGTGCTAGTAGGCTGTGGCAGGGCTGCTGTCCACACCTCTCCCTCAACCTCTCTAGAACTCGTGTGTGGCCCCTTTACTCCATATGTGAGTCTGGTCGGCAAGATATCATCATCCTGCATCATCAACCATCATGTCAGAACATGTCAACAACATATAATCAAATCAATAAATATCATGGTAAATAAATCAACTCAATATCACACTCCCTGACTCAATCCGGAGTCTAAGGGTTTCGTCGATGCCTCTGCATCCTCCAGGTCAAAAACCCTGCACACTCAAATAAACTGAGTCAATAGCACCTATATATAACAATAGTAAAACATCATGTCATCTATCATAACGCATCATCATCAAGGATAAATGTTTTATCATCATAAAAATCCAGATCACTTGCGAGCAAGTGTCCTCAAAGAATAAGTTTTCTAAGTGTGCCAGAGTGGGATGTTACACATAAATTGAAAATAATATAACAATGAAAATAATGGTTGGGATACTTACACACCTAATTGTTGGCAGCTAGCACTTACTAATTCAATTAAATGAAGGAAGAAATCTCCATGAATAAAATATTGAAGTTGATTGTTATATTGATAAATGATAAGTTATGGTATATATAAGATAGGGAGGAAACTCATGTTTATAACAACAAGG
>ML802355.1:0-22042 GCA_009831015.1 Picea engelmannii
AATAGGGAAGAAAGACAGAGACAGTTGAGAAACTGAATCTGGTCTAATCTTTAGTACCTATTGTTTCGAAAGAAAACATCATTATTATAGATGCCCAAACGGTGTGTTTTATAGCCTTAAAACACAAACTTTGGAACAACAGCATACAAATTGGAGCTGCCTACATCTTCACGAGTACACCCAGTTTTCCATGTTTCATGCTTAAAAATGATTATAGGAGACAAGATTCCAGTTCAAACTATATTGCCAAAACTTGACGAGGAAGGAAAAATCATATTGGAGCTTGAAGCCATCATTGACACAAGAATTCACCAACTAAGGAATAGATCCATTTCAGAGTATCTCATTAAATGGAGAAAACTATCGGCTGCAGATTCCACTTGGGAAGATGAGTCTTTTATACAGAAGCACCCAAAGTTACTCAAGCGTTGCGGACAACACTTGTCTCAAGGGGAGGGGCATGTTAAGCCCTAATATTGGCTCAGTACCCCTTAATTGGGGCATATTATATTAGTAATGTTATTTTATTTATGTCGGCTTTAGGCCATTAGTTGTAATTATACCTCCTAGTCTCCTATATATACCAAGGAGACATTTTTATTTTGAATAATCTTGTACTTGAACATTTTAAGTGAGGTAAAAGGAGGTTTCCCCCTCGAAGAGGCTTATTATCTGAAATTATCTCTTTTTCAATGCATTGAGTACTTTTTTTGAGGTATTTCTATGCTATATTGATATTTGGTTCTTAACAATTCAGGATTGGACAACCCCAACCACCCTAATAGAGATCCACAACTTTTTAGGTCTTGCTAATTTCTACCGTAGGTTTGTGTTGGGATTCTCTCATATCACTTGGCCCTTGAGTCAAGTCACCAAGGGAGGAGCTAAGGCAAAATTATTTTTGGTCTGAATCTCAACAGAAGGCATTTGGGGAGCTGAAACATCGCCTCTGCTCTACACCAGTGCTCAAATTACCAGACTGGAAAAACCCATTTGAGATCGAGACAGATGCCTCTAACTATGCCAATGGGGGAGTCCTTACTCAACATGAGCATCCAGTTGCATATCACAGTGAGACACTTTCCGACACAATCCAAAAGTATCCCACTTATGACAAAGAAATGTATTCCATTGTCCAGGCTTGTCGGCAATGGAAGCATTACATTTTGGGAAAGGAAACAGTCATCCACATAGACCATTCACTCCTATAGTTCATACAGACACAAGGGAAGTTGTAGAATGATCTCCATCAGAAGTGGTCCACATACCTGCAACAGTTTCATTTAAACATTAAGTACAAGAAAGGAAACACCAATAATGTTGCAGACTGCCTCAGTCAACCACCCATTGTGGCGCTAACCACTGTACTCAACTCTTGTGGGCACGAGACTTCTGATTGGCCGCTTCTCTATACAAGTGATCCAAAATTCAGCCACACATACAATACACTCTTGGAGGGTAAGCAAGTTCCCAATTTTCATCTCCAGGATGCCCTGCTTTGTCACCTGGGACACCTTTGTGTTCCTTCAAGTGAGCGTGCCAAGATGATTTGGGAGGTGCACTACAGTCGAGTCGCTAGGCATTTTGGGGTCGAGAAAACCATAGCAGTACTGCAAAAGTATTTCTATTCGTCGAACCTTCAACAGGATGTCGGGAACTACATCAAGTCCTGCATTTCTTGTGCCATTTCCAAACCGACCATCAAGAAGGAAGGCCTCTATACTCCGCTTCCTACCCCTAGTCGACCTTGGGAATCCATATCTATGGATTACATGTCAGGCCTTCCTTCTACTAACCATGGAAATGACTGTGTTTTTGTGGTCGTCGACCAATTCTCGAAGGATATTTCTCGAAGGATATTTCACAGTGAGATGGTTGAATCTGTTAGAAGGATATTTCTCAGTTCATGAATTTTCCGACCGAGAAAGGATTATTTTCACACTCCTCAAAGTCGCCCCCCATGTCAAGGACTGGTGGGAAAACTACTCGAAGAAACAGGGTGAGGGGGAACCCTCTCTGCTCTTGACCAAACCCACTTGGAATTATTTCTGAGACACCATCAAGGAACAATATTATCTCGTGGGGAGATATGAGGACAAATACATATAAGGGACTACGCTGTAGCAGCAAAGGGACCAAGATGTGCATGAGATGACGAATATTTTTCATACCCTATGCACAAAGTTGGGTATCAAAGATTCAGAGAAACATTTGGTGTTAAAGTATCACAGTTGTCTGCATAGATACATTCAGGAGGAAATGGAGTTCCTCAACATCTCCTCGCTTGGTGTGGCGTACCGATATGCTGCCAAGATTGAGCAGAAGTTCAAATAGAAAAAGAGAAACTTTGGGTCTGCGAATCAGAAGAAAGGGAAAGGTACCCCCAAACCGTATAACAAAGGACCAAGCCAAGGCGAGGTGGCCCAGGAAAACCCGCCAAAGCCACAAGGAAAGAACAACACCATGAATCCAAAAAAGGACACGGGGAAGTGGTGTGAGTTCCATAAGAGTGCCACTCACAACACAAGTGAGTGTCGGGCCAAGCAGTGACTGGTAGCCGAGTTGAAGGCTTCTGAATCTGATGCATGCTCTGACGCTGAATCAGAATCTGAAAAGGGGAATGAAAGGGGGAAGCAGATTATTGATGCGGAGCCCAACGCCACCGTTTCCACCACGAATATCCAAAAGGAGGAACCAGAAGATCCAGAGGAGGCGGAGCGTCTCTTCCATTCCAAGATGTGGGTAAAGGGTTCCCCGTTGCAGTTCATTGTCGATAGCGGGAGCCGGAAGAACCTCATCTCGGTAGAGGTCGTGAAGTGGTTGGGCTTTCCGACCACATCACACCCACAAACATACACCATTGGGTGGTTTCACCAAGGACGAGACCTTCGCGTCAGCCAACACTGTCGTCTTCCCTACAACATCAAGCCCTTCACGGATGAGGTATTATGTGACATTGCTCCTCTTGATGCTTCTGATGTATTATTAGGCCAAATGTACTTTTGGAAGTGACATGATGTGTATGAGTCCAGGCCTCGTGTTGTTATTATCACCTTGGGAAATAATTTGTACAAGATACCGGAGATAGAACCACCTACCACCATCTCTGTGGTTACTGCAAAACAATGCAGTAAGCTCATTTCTAAAACCAAGAAATTTGTTTTCCTGATGATCCACCCTCAGCGAAAGAGGAATACTATGGCCATGACCTCCAGACAGGGCCCCACTGCATGAAAACAACAGATGGATAAGGTCGTGGAGGAGTACAAGATCATCTTCACCTCCCCCGCAGGGGTGCCTCTACACTGCCAGGTCAAGCACCCCATCGATCTGACCCCAAGTGTGCCATTTCCCAATGGACCCATCTATTGACGCTCTGTTCTAGAGAGTGACAAAATCAAGAGGCAAATTCAGGAGCTGTTGCAGAAAGGTCACATCCAGCCGAGTTCATCACCCTGTGGGAGCCCGATCATGTTGGTGCAGAAGAAGGATGGGACTTGGATACTTTACATTGACTATCGGGCACTGAACAAGATCACTGTTTGGAATAGGTACCCGATCCCACGGATTGATGACTTTCTGGACCAACTCAAGGGGGTGAAATATTTCAGCAAGATCGACTTGAAGTTGGGGTATCACCAAGTACCAATCGAACCCTCTGATGTGTGGAAGACTGCCTTCATATCCAAGGAGAGCCTTTTCGAATGGTTAGTCATGCCATTCGGGTTGACGAATGCCCTTGCAACCTTCATGAGGCTAATGGACGACATCCTACAACCATTCACCAACTCATTTGTAGTGGTGTACTTGGATGACATTATGATCTTTAGCCAGACTTGGGAAGAGCACCTCCACCACATCCGACAGGTCCTCCAAACACTGCGACAACACAAGTTTTGTGCCAATTTGGAGAAATTCACTTTTGGAATGACCTAGGTTTAGTATCTGAGATACATTATTGATGAGCGGTGGGTGCATGTGGATCCAGCAAAGATCCAAGTCATTCGGGATTGGCCAGCCTCAACCACCCTAACAGAGATCTGCATCTTTTTAGGTCATGCCAATTTCTACCGTAGGTTTGTGCTGGGATTCTCTCATATCACTTGGCCCTTGAATCAAGTCACCAAGGGAGGAGCTAAAGAAAAATTCTTTTTGGTCCGAATCTCAACAGAAGGTGTTCGGGGAGCTAAACCATCGCCTTTTCTCTACACCAGTGCTCAAATTACCAGACTGGCAACAACCATTTGAGATCGAGACAGATACCTCTGACTATTCCATTGGGGCAATCCTTACTCAACATGGGAATTCAGTGGAATATCACAGTGAGACACTTTCCAACAGAATCTGAAAGTATCCCACTTATGACAAAGAAATGTATTCCATTGTGCAGTATTTTCGGCAGTGGAAGCATTACATTTTGGGAAAGGAAACTGTCATCTACACAGACCACTAACCCTTGTAGTTCATACAGACACAAGGGAAGTTGCAGAACGATCGCCATTAGAAGTGGTCCACATACCCACAACATTTTCATTTGAACATTAAGTACAAGAAAGGCATCACCAATAATGTTGCAGACTGCCTCATTCGACCACGCATCGTGGCTCAACTCTTGTGGGCATGAGACTTTCTATTGGACGCTTCTCTACACAAGTGATCCAGAATTCGGCCACACATACAATACACTCTTGGAGGGTAAGAAAGTTCACACTTTTCATCTCTAGGATGCCCTGCTTTGTCACCTGGGACACCTTTGTGATCCTTCAAGTGAGCGTGCCAAGATGATTTGGGAGGCGCACTACAGTCGGGTCGCTAGGCATTTCAGGGTCGAGAAAACCATAGCAGTATTGCAAAAGTATTTCTATTGGCCGAACCTTCGACAGGATGTTGGGAACTACATCAAGTTTTGCACTGCATGCGCCATTGCCAAACCGACCATTAAGAAGCAAGGCCTCTATACTCCGCTTCCTACCCCGATTCGACCTTGAGAATCCATATCTATGGATTACATGTCGAGCCTTCCTTCTACTAAGCATGGCAATGACTGTGTTTTTGTGGTCGTCGACTGATTCTCGAAGATGTCCATTACGATAGCCTGCAAGAAGAATATCACAGCAGAAGCCACTGCTAAACTCTTCTTCGAATGAGTGTGGGTACACTTAGGGATCCCACAATCTATCATCTCAGATCAGGATAGCAGGTTCCTCAGTACATTTTGGTCCAGCCTCTAGTCGATGTTGGAAACCAAGCTTACCAAGTCCACAGATTTTCATCCGTACACTGATGGCCAGACAGAGGTCGTCAACCGAATGATTGTACACATTCTATGCATGTACAACTAAAAGAATCCACGCACATGGGATGGGAGCCTCCCCTATGTACAACACAGCTACAACTGAGCTCTCCATAGCTCAACTAGCCACATCCCCTTTCAAGTGGGCTTGGGATTCTAGCCACTATGTCCCATTGACGTAGCCATGCCATTTGCAGCTACTCGGGTAGATTTAGCCCATGTTTAGTCTAAGGCTAACAAGGAAAACAACTTCATTGAGCGCATTTAGCACATCCGCCAACAGTTTCATAACATCTTGGACAGAGCCAATGCTAAGTACAAGCAACGAGATGATCAACATTGAGTGCCACACAACTTCCAGGTGGGTGACAAAGTGTGGCTACATTTGCAAAAGTAGCGCCTCGCTGGACCCTACCGCAAGATTCACCTGCTCTGATATGGGCCATACACCATCACCAAGGCTGTAGGGGACAATGCCTTTGATCTTGGTATTCCACCATTCCTTGGTCTGCACCTAGTGTTCAATGTGGACCACCTTCGGCCCTACTTTCCACCTCTACTAGACACATCCGACATGGCAGAACAACTCACACCAACAGAGTTTAAACCCAGATTGCATGGAACAAGCCACAACTGATCGAATTATGAACACACAGATCAAGAACACCGACCAACAGAGAATCCAGCTATATCGAGTTGTCAAAGCAGGCCAACTCCTTCATTAGGGCAAGTGGCTCACCAGGGACCAATTTCAGCAGAAGTTTCCTCATCTCATGGAGGAACTCAACGCAATGGGGACCATTGCTTCCTAAGGGGGGAGGACTGATCCAGGTGGATATTGTTGTACACACACCAATTCCACTTGGACCCACACCATTTTTTCTTTCATTTTTTCAGTTTCCTTAATTGTAGCACAATTTACTATTTATAGCAGTTCTTCGGGTCCTGAACTTCCAGAGCTATTTTGAGGCCCTAAACGACGTTTTTTGGGCATGAATGCTGCGACAAATATGAGTCCGTTTTGGACTCGATATTTTCTATCAACAGTGTAGTCCTCGGATATATCTTTCTAACGATGTATCATGTGTGTCAAACGAAGATAGTATGCCAAAGTTACAACCCCGGGAAATTGATGTACCAATTTACCCCAACAAGGCCCATATTCTGGCGTTTCATCTCCTAGGGTTAGGTTTTTGGATGTTTAGGGTTTTCCATTGTTTCTCAATAATATATAGGACTTGGAGCCTCATTATAACACAAAGTTCAGAGGCCATTAGTCGCCACATCTCTTCTCAGAGATAAGCTACCAGCGCCCTAGCTAGTTTATTTCCATTCTGTCTGTAAGCATTTTTCAGTCATTTGTTATTAATGAAATGAAGTCTTATTTCCGTTGCATCTTTGCGTTTATGTGTATTTCTATATTTCATTGTGTTCCTACATAAATCTGGATCATAGGGCCACTTAGATGTCTCTTGTCCACAAGAATGGAGCATAGTGGTGAATACAACCACGGGAGGTCGACTGAGGCAGTCGACGACATGATTTGTGCTCCATGTCTTATACTTGATGTTAAGATGGAACTGTTTTAGGTAGGTGGAACTCTTCTTATGGCGGTCGTTTTGTGAACTCCCCTATGTTTGTATGAACTATAGAGGCTTGTGATCAGTGTGGATGACCGTCTCCTTTCCCAGAATGTAATGTTTCCATTGACGATAGGCTTGTACAATGGAATACATTTCCTTGTCATGGGTGGGGTATTTCCGAACAATATCTAAGAGTGTCTCACTATGGTATGCCGCTAGATGACCGTGATGAGTGAGAAATGTGCCTACAACATAGTGAGATACATCAGTCTCAATCTTGAATGGTTGTTGTAGATCGATCAAGGAGAGTACTAGAGCTGAGCATAGTTGATGCTTCGGATCATCAAATTCTCGTTGTTGTTCCTTCCCCCACACAAACGTTTCCCTGCCACCTCCCTTGGTCATGTGGTTGAGGGCCCAAGCAATATGGGAGAATCCCAACACGAACCATCGGTAGAAGTTGGCCAGTCCCAAGAAGCTTCGAAGCTCAGTTAGTGTGATCGGGGCAGGCCAATCATGAATGACTTGGATCTTAGCGGGATCAACATGTACCCCATGCTCATCAACAATGTATCCCAAGTATTGGACCATATTCATGCCAAAAGAACATTTTTCCAAGTTGGAATATAGCCTGTGTTGTCGCAGAGTGCTCAAAACCTACTAAATATGTCGCATGTTCTCCTCCCAAGTTCTGTTGAAGATGAGGACATCATCTAAATATACCACCACAAAAGAGTTGGTGAAGGGTCTCAATACATCATCCATCAACCTCATGAAAGTGGTTGGTGCATTTTTTAGGCCAAAAGGTATGACCAACCATTCGAAGAGACCTTCTTTAGATTTGAAAGATGTCTTCCATACATTAGTTAGTTCAATGGGAACCTGGTGGTAGCGATAATTTAGGTCAATCTTGTTGAATAACTTTTCCCCCTTGAGTTGGTGAAGAATGTCATCAATTGTGGGAATTGGGTATCGATTTTTGACTATGATTTTGTTTAATGCTCTATAATCAATGTTGAGTCGCCAAGTCCCATCCTTCTTCTACACTAGTACAATCGGGTTTCCGCAATGGGAGGAGTTGGGTCTAATGTGCCCCTTTTGAAGAAGCTCTTGGATCCAACACCTGATTTCATCATTTTCCATCATTGAGTGACGATAGACTGGTCCATTAGGCAGAGATGAACCAAAGGTTAAATCAGTTGGATTATTGACTTAGAAGTGTGTCGTTACCCTGGTGGGTGAGGAGGAGATGTCTATGTACTCTTCCACGATCTCATCCACTTGCTTCTGTTGCAAAGAGAGGCTATGTGTGGAGATCAAGGATGTGGCGACAAATTTCTACTTACTGTGAGAACAGATAAAAAGAAGACGAATCTCCTGGTTTGTGAAATGACCTTACTTCATTACTTAGAAAATATTAAAGAAATAGCGGTAGGCGACGCTACCTCTAGTATCCTATTTAATTGTCTACCCAAAATAATAATAACACTGTGGGGTTTAGACTCATACCCAACATGACACTTCCACAAATATGGTTGTCCTAAAAGAAAATCACAAAATTCAAGGGGGGAAATATCACACAATACCTCCTCTTTGAAAGGTTTGATGTCGTAGGGCAGAAGAAACTATTGGCTGACACAAAGATCTCTTCCTTGGAGAAGCTAGCCGATGGTGTAGGGTTGCAGGTGTGGTGTCATTGACAGGTCTAGCCACTTGATGACCTCTACTGAGATTAGGTTCTTCTTACTGCCACTATCGACAATGAAATGAAGCGGAGCCCCCTTTACCCACATTTTTTAGTGAAAGAGGTGTTCCCCTTCCTGTGGTTCTCTTGGTTCGCTTGACTGGACTTTGGTGGTAGCAACAGTGGCACTGGGTTCAACATCAATAATCTTCTAACCTCCTTCTGGATTTGATTTGGAATCAGAATTGGCCTCTAACTCGGAAGCCTTCAGCTCAGCCACGAGTGACTTCTTGGAGAGACATTCTTTAGTGTTGTGCTAAGGGATTTTATGGTATTCACACCATTTTCCTGTGTCCTTCTTCATCTTCTCATTGCCCTTCTTATGTTGCAGCTTGGACTGGTTTTCCTGAGAGTGGACATATTTTCTTTATCCCTTGTTGTGTGGGTTGGGGCCGCCTTTGCCCTGCTTCGGCTATGAGGAGTTTGCAGATCCAACCTCTCGCCTCTTCTACTTAAATTTTTGCTCGATCTTGACAACATATCTATAAGCCGTACCCAATGAGGCAATGTCCAAAAACTCCATTTTTGTTTGAATGTATCTATGAAAACAACCACGGTATTTGAGCACCAAATGTCGCTCAAAGTCTTTGATACCCAATTTGGTGCGCAGGGTATGGAAAATATTGGTGAAATATGGTACTGTTTGGTCCCTTTCTTGATGCAGGGTGGTTCATCTAGTGTACTGGTCCTTGTAACTTCCAGCAGGGTAGTATTGTTCGTTAATGGAATCCCAGAAGGAATCCCATGTAGGGGCAACCAAAAATATTGCAGATTCCTCTATGACCCTTTTCTCAGAGTAAGTGTCCCACCATTCCTTAACATGGGGGATGACCTTGAGGAGTGCAAAAGTAATATTTTCCCTATCAAAAAAATTGTGGACCGAAAAATACCCTTCGAGCATATTCAACCATTTATCTACAACATCCACATATATCAGTCCTTCAAATAATCTATTATCAAAAGTTACTTGTACCTTGAAGGGGGTTGCATGGTCGCTTGATGAAGATGCTTCTCCTGTGGGTAGTCACCGAAGGATCTATGCAAATTTGTCCATCATTTCATTCCTTTGTCGCACAAGGGCTTCCTAGAGCAACATTTTAAAAGGATCTCCTACTCCATCATATTTCTTTTCATCTCCCATCAGGTTTTGTCGAGCTTGGCGCGATCGATCTTGCAACGAATCGATTGGTTTGAGTCCCAACTTCTTGTACCCAGGTCTTGTCCGAGACATGCACGAAGAAAAATAAATGAAGAGCATATCGTTCTGATACCACTGATCTGGATTTAGGAGAAGAACGAAATGATTAACAGACTGAATACAATAAACACAGAGGTATGAAGAACAACATAGATATCCAGTGAACAATATCTTATATTGAATAAATGAAATAGGTTGAAACTGTAAAATTGTAGAACTTAAACACTTGCTCGAATGGTGGTAGCTATCTCTCAAAAGAGATGTGGCTGCTACACGCATCCATCTGAGCAAAATGATTAAAATGGGGCTCCAAAGGCCTGTTTAACATTACTCATGAATGCCAAAACCCTAGACATCCAAAATCCTAACCCTAGGAGATGAAACACCAAAAGTTATGTGGGCCCATATGGATAAGTTGGTACCTCAACTTCTCGGGGTAGTAACTTTTGCATACAACCTTTGTTTTAGGTGCGTGATAGCCCGTTGTAAAGGTCTTTTTGAGAAATACACATTATACAGACAAACTTTGACTATATCTACAATTTAACTATTGCGAGCCAAAAAAACATTGTTTAGGGCCCCAAAACGGCCCTGGAAGTATAGCAAGATGTGCTAACATGAAAACATACAAAATAAGCCAGTTGTATTAAGTGGGAGACACCAGTATCCACTTGGAAGATATGTAGGGCTTCAAACAACCCTAGAAGTGTAGAAACCACAATTACAAAGAAGTACAGAAGAAGTGTTGAACTAAAAACCGTCAAGAGAATCCAATAGGAATAGGTGGGTGACCACCAATATCCACCTGAAAATAAACTTACAAAAAAACTTATTGCAAGTATACATTAATTATGGAGTTGAGTGGGTTCAAATCCCACAGTTTTCACGATCGTCCTCCATGTCAAGCTCAATAATTCCTTCATATCATATGCCAATGTTGAGTGCTCATCTGCATATACAAACTCAACTCAATGAAGCATTAACTATCATAAGCAAACATGATTTCTCGCAAACCCTACTTCTTGAGATTGTGAAAAATCTTTAGTTGTTTGTTGATTATACTATCATCAATGGGATTCTAATACTGAAAATTCAATCTTATATAGTTTTCGTTATCAATGTAAGAGGAATGATCGATCTATTGATCTTAAATATTGCCTTTGATCAAGGTTTTCCTTCATACCCAGATCAAAGATGCATGCATATTGACAAAATTCAATGAAACTCAACTTCAAGTCATGTCAAAGAGAAACCCTTGGATGAGAACTTTTGTTAGGCGTGCTATGAGAACCAAATAATTGTGTTGCGTAGAGACATCAATGATGCTAATTAAATTCGACCACTGAAAGGCCAACAATACAAAAAAAAATCGACCTTCCTGCTCTGAGAAAGAATGTATAAATGTGATATCGCCAAAAACATCACCTCCAGAGAATGCTCACCCTTCGCCTTGAGGTTGGATGGACGGATACGATGTATAACGAGTTGGGTCGTGGTAATGGAATTTGAAGGAGGATGCTTATGATATGTTGTTCCAAACATGGATGACTGTGAGTTTTTGTTGCCGTCTTTTTATTTACTCACCCCACTCCACCCCAAGATAATCGTGATGACGACGACATGATTCAATGTTGCTTCATATCCTGTCGAGTGTTGATGTTTGCAGTTAGCCAGTGACTTGCTTCACATGGTCGTAGATCGATCGAGTTGTTCTAATCAACAGGATGGTTCCCAAGAGGCCCCATTGTGGTCTCGTGCAAAGAAGTAGATATAGAGCGTACGTCAAGGGACAGGGGAAGCTGATGAACATCTCTAGTCCAACAGAGCTAAAATGAGACTCGATGAATGAATTTTAGAATGGGGTCGAGGGCGTGTTGAGGGCGAACAATAGAGGAGCGCACGAATTAGGGTTTAACTGCTAGACGTGTGAATTAGAGATATGCCACCTTGGAACAATCGATGTGCAACGAGCAAGGGTTCAGAACGGAACGCGTGAATTAGGGTTTGCACGAGTTAGGGTTTCATAGTGGGCAGTCGATGGGTTGTAAAGGGACTGCACACGTAGAAATATAATATGATATCATAGATAACTATTGTCAGAATAAAACATAGAGGGATTGCGCAGATGCAGGAAGAGGGGTGCATATGATGGAAGAATTCCAAGAGGCACAAAGAAACGTTTATTGCATAGGCATATCCAGAGAATAAATTCTCATGGAAGACTAGCATGCAAATGGGCGCAGAGTGGAAAGCAAAGAGAGGGTGTTTCCACTCAGATGCTATGGACAACTACGATAGCGAATCATGCCCTAAATACTGAAGTGGATCTGATACCACTGCTGGACACACATTTTAGATAAGTATGAAGTGAGTTTATCATTAATGTGATACATATATAAATACATGTAAATGATTGTTGGATTCATCTTCCAAGGTCTGTTGGATTCCTGATTATCGTTACATTATCACTTGATGTTTCATATCCATTCTCAATCGCAAGTAACTAATACCATAACCCTAGCGGATTAGGCTTCCAACATCATCAACCATCCAAACAATTTGAAATTTACAATGTGGAGTGAAGAGTTTTACATTATGCATCCAGATTTTATGTTAGAGACGTTTTCAACAATTTGACATAGTTTTGAAGGTCCTCATTTTTTAAGCCCAATGGGATAGGACAAATAGTGAATGTAATTAGCACTAATGGTGAATGGAATTGGGATTAATGGTTGGGAACAAGGACCTTCACATCATATGCCGTAGTTTTATGTTTACAATATGTTTCATTATTTGAGGTAGTCATGCAAGTTCATAGAGATAGGTGTCAAACATATGACAATGTGTAGGGAAAGCTTGTTGTGTTCATGTAACTATATTAAGGATCAAAGTATATCCCTATGTTCTCTCTAAGGGCGTATTATAATGGGACAACATTTGGCCCCTTCCATGTTCAACAAAAAATAATGAAGTCAAATTGGAAAATCACTAGAATGCAACAAAAAATAATTTTGTATGATGAAATTGCATAATCTAAAGACAATAGGCATTTTAGAAGGTGTTGAATCCATTTGTACAATTGAAAATTTTAATTTCAATGGATTTGATGATGAATTTCAATAAAGATTACATGAACTAATTATGATGAGAACAAATTGAAAAATGGGAAAATTGTTGACCTGTAATCAAACTCCATCTCTAAAAATGTTATTTATTTATGTCTAATGGACTTGAGACTAATGATAAAGAATGAGAAGAGTTACACTACATACCACTTGACTACATGCATACAATGCATTGGATGATTTACAAACTTGATATGACTTGGATGAGTGTTGATTATTTAAACACTTTATACGCTAATATAAGCTATAATTAATTTATTGAACTTGTTTTATGCTAATCTAGGCTATCATTGATTTCTTTGTACACTTTATATGCTAATATGAATTTTTTTAATATTTGATATGCTAATTTAAGTTATTTTAGGTCCATATTTTCTAAGTTGGTCTTTCTTCTAATGTTTTGGGGTATTTAGCATGATCAAAATCTAGTCCAAATTGATTAACACATTGTCCAAATCATGCATTCTCATTATTGTTACACTAGATGATGTTAATGGTAGGGTTGTGCTACAAGACTGAGATTTAGCACTTCTAGCCCTTCAACTTTGAACGAATTCCTTTGCAATATTGGTAATTCTATGACTCAATTTAGCACATGTATAACACACACTTAACATTCAAATCTTGCAACTATGAAAACATTAGCACATGTATAACACATACTTAACCATTAGCCTAAGTGAGCCTAATGGTTAAAAACATGTGTTTCCTCCTAAGAAGTCAAAAGTTCAAATCCCATTACTCTTTTATACCTAAACAAACTGCAAAGGGCCTTAGATCCCATTTATAGAGTCTCTCTCTATTCATGCTTTAGTAGCCATTTTAGAGTGAATCTTCATCTAAACCAGGATTTGAGACCAATATTTTAATCCAAGGGTCACACATGCCTATCTCTTATTGAAGATTCCAACAACCTAACTATATCTCCAAACATGAAGATGTATTCTCTTTGTATTGTTTTTACTTGAAATTTGTATCTTCAATGAAATAGATGTTAGATTAATTGTGCATTTCTTTGTGGTGAATATTTCATACACATGAAGATATTATTTTTTAACAAGAATGGGTAAATATTTTGTATTGGAAAAAGATGTAGCTTCACTAGTTAGCATTGTAATACAAAAATATGTTGTCTTGAATAGCATAGTTCAGAAACTGATGAAGTACAGTTTTATAAAATTCAAAAATATATTGTATAGAGGATATCCAAAAGCTAAAAAAACACCTAAAAGAACGTTTGTGCTTAAAGTTTGAACACTCAAATCTATTAATTAATAAGTATATCTACATTTATTATGTTAATTAGATTTAACTTGGGTAATTGGATGAAATGATTGTTATCCTCCCACCCAAATTTAATTAACCAAATTATATGTTAAACTTTTGACAAATATATTATTATAATGACTTTGTAACTTGAAAAACTCTATATATATATATAATTTTTAAATGATTATCTTTTTACTATTTTTTAAACTAAAAATTTACAAAGCCCCTTATAAGTATTATAAATAAACTCACTCACATTAATGTAAAAAACTAAACTCACTCAGATTAATGTAAAAAACTAATAGTAGATAAAATTCCGTACTCGAGGGTTGTAGTGTTACTGTTATCCATGTTCAAGGTTTCAAATTCATAAGGGTTTTGATGGGAAAGTCGATCTAAGTTTCTGAATTTAGTTTCAAAAGATTTTAATTATACTCTGAAAATTATGAGTTCAAAAATTAATGAAAACATGAAAAAAAACCTACCTTCACTCCAATCTCCGAATCTATTAACATTCGATTGCATCTGCAAATAATGTCATCATTCTATCTTACTTTCCCGGTTGCTCACTTTTCCGTCATTCAGATTAGGTCTCCTACTTTCCCGGTTATTTAGGTTAGCTCTCAGGTCAGGTGAGAAGAGAAAAAGACATTATATTGGTTATTCAAACCAGTTAGGTTTATTGGAAGAAAACATTTTAATTATTAGAAATAAAAAAATTATAAATTTATAAAAAAATAGTTTTATGTTATTTTAGAAACTTCATAGATATCTAAATCTGAGTTATGAAAGAGAACTTTGATCTCTGATTTTGGAAATTGTCTAAAATTATGCCTTCATTTTTGAAAATTGTCTAAAATTATGCCTTCATAACTCTGATCTAATTTGTACAATTAACATCAGTTCAATTCAAACGTTATTAAAATTAATTCTTACAGTTAACCACATCACATACAAAATCACTCCCATATACAATCCCAGATGAATGTGCAGTCGCTCCCGAACAATAAAATGAAGAACCCAACATTATGTTCGCAAAGATTTCAATCTTTCAACGGAAAACGAATTGAAAGATCCACTGAATCTATCATGTATAGCTTCAAATCTGTTACTCTTAAACCAGTTTACAAATAAAGGAAATAATGTCAGTGATCATCCAGATTACTGTAAGCAACAGGATACAGATGACCATCACCTAATTAATTCAGATTTTAAAAGCTACACAGCATTCTGGTGAAGATTTATAAAAACCCTAATTTCAAAAGTTACAGCACATTCTGTTCAAGGAAAATCATCTGTAACCCTAAAATGGACAAACCCTAACTCAGCATAATGTCGCTACCATTGTGATATGAAAAATCCAATCTTGTCTAGAAGAATTTTATTAATTCAGATAATATACAATAAATTAAAAGGACCGTGAAAAGATCTTTTTATTTCCTAAATGGCTTAATAATGAAGAAAGAAAACCGTGTGTACCAGATACAACAGACTCTGGCCCTAGTCCAAAAAAGAATAACCTCCACAAAGCCGATATCCACAATGTCGTGTAGATAAAGAATATACCATAAATCTGAAGAAAATAGTAGCCGCCTCTTATGGGGATCACAAGAACGGATCAAAGGACAGCCGCAATACATCTCAGTAAAATCGACAGGCAAGGAAAGGAACGAAGGAGGTGACGAGGGCGGAGAGTAGGGAGGGAAGAAAGGGCATTGAAGCAGCACCTGCCTCCATTTTCGGATTGGGAGCAGCTGCCTTCACCTCTGCTGCTGCTGCTGCCTTATTTAGAAACCTACATGATCCCTTGTAGGCCACACAAGTGAGATGTCCACTCTAGAGTAAAAGTGTCATGCTCCAATGACGATTTTGTGCAAAATAATGACTCCAAGGTGATGTATCTAAATAAGGAAAGTCCACACCACTCCATTGTAAGCCTCCACGTACTTCATGTATCCTCCAAACCAATGTACTCCATTGGGTCAACTACCCTTTACAAGAACACTATCTAATCCCCAAGTGTCCTCAAGCCATCTCCAATCCTTTGAATAAGAAACCAAGCTCCCACATGTAAACTAGTGCTTGAATCCGTCCTCCATGATGAAAAATGCTCCACATCCCCTACAAGGAACTCTTTAAATAAATGGCTCCTCCATTTGGCCTTAATGAAGGGTGTCCACCAAAATACAAAGAGATCTCCAACATCCAAGTGAAGAACATCGAGCCTCCAATCAACTGAGGTTAAGCATCCACTGAGCAAGCTATCTCAATTGTGCATATCCATCATGGACCATATTTCATGCTACAATCCATTTCAGACCATCCAAGGGTTGAACATACACCATGTACCCCAATCGCATGAAGCACCCCAAAATATGGTGTAAATACTTTTGGAGTAACCTGAAAGTCTAACGCTCCCTTTTTACAAGGAAAATGTTTACATTGACACTTGTTAACTCCCTCTGCAACTCCACCAAACCTACTATATGCAAATAAGTACTAGTTGGGGTCCTAGAATCAACCGCTGACATCTACAACAACACCGTCAAATATGCTATCATAACATCTTGATCTTCCAATCAATAATGACCATCTACGAATATGAAAGAATATCTCCCTAGAGAAAAAGAAACCTTCCAAACTCCATCATCCTCCAAGTGAACATCGTGGGAAAACATTAATGAACACCATATCATGAACTCTCTAGGACATCTTGCAAAGACAATCATATATCCATATAAGATTACGTCGATCTTGGAATACAAAGCTGAGGTATAGTTATCAAAATATGGAAGGTCATCATTAACTTGTCAACATGAGAATTCCTCTCATGTACCTCAAATCCTTTGGCAATTGAACCAACCTGAACTAGTTCTACTCCCTCATCTCGAGAGTATCCAAAAGTAAGAGTATCATTAAGGAAAAATCCCTCCATCTTATATAATCCAAAATCCATCCTAGATTCATACTCCATAATACTCCCATTGGTTGCAACTTTGGAATCAATCTCAATGTCCTTCATCAAGGCATCAAACATCTCCAAAGAACAACTAGAAATCTCATGGATGGAAGTGTTGAAGTTTTGCAACTTTGGGCAGTCATTCTCCACAAGAAAGTACAAGAAGACCCATCTACACCATTACAGAAGTCCCAGGAAGAAATTGAAGACCCGGGAAGAGAAGTCGGCCCCACCAGTAAAAGACAGAAACTAATAAAGTAATTTGAAGACCCAGAATAAGAAGTCGCCCCCAGACAGACACCCAGATTAGTATAAATACAAGGTCCTGGATCATTTCATTTGGAAAGTCAAATATCTCCTTCTGTAGTGCGCACAAGGTAGTTGCAGCTGCAATTTTGGTAATTTCGTTATTTTTGTGTTTCTAGTATCTTGATGAGTGTGCCACACTTGGGAAGGATATTATTAGTTTCTCTTGGTCATCTTATTGAGGCATGAGTTCTTAGTGATGCTAGCCTTGGGGAGGATCTTCTCTATATGGTATTTTAGCTATTGATGTTGATGTACTGGTAATATATTGGATTGAATTATTGTATAGAAAGGTTGTTGGGTTTTCTCCCAAGGTTGGGTTTCCTAGGATAAACTCTTGTGTTCTTGTGTTTATTTTGCATGGTTAATATTTCTAGATCTCGTTATTTCCGTTGCAGTACTATAGTTGAGATTTTCAGTGTATAGTTATTCTATAATAATTGTTGTATGAAAGGGAATCTTGTTATTAAATCAGTAGGCAATAACTATCAGATCTGAGAATCATAAAACATCAACATGGTATCAGAACTAGTTGAAATATTGCCACTGCACAGTTTTCGTTTATCGTTGCACAGATATGAACTCGTCAAGCTCGTTGAACAACTTATTGGAGGACGTTGAGATTAATTTTTCCATATATCAACTCGCCCTAGCCTAGTGCACCTCCTAGTGGTCTCATATTACAACTTGGTGAAAGTTGAAATTTCTCATTACAGTTGCAGTTTCCAGTCGCATGTTGTAGTTGCAGTTGTCAGTTGCCAGTTGCCAGTTGTGCAAACCTTGATATTAGAAGACAAGTTAGATGGTGCTGCAAATTTCAAAGGTATGCACTTGTATATAAGCTATGTTATGAGGGTGTTTGCAAGAAATGTACACTCGGAAAAAGTACATTTTTTCAAGCAATAACAGTAGATCCAAAAGGATCATAGATCTAGTGCACTCAAAGGAAGCTCAAGATTTGAAGCCAACAGTGTTAGAAAAACATGATCGCAGGGCAATAAAATAAAAAAAATGTGGAAATAAAACAGAGAAGATACACAATACAATAGAGACACAGATATACGTGGTTCACCAAGTGTGGGCTACACCTACCAGAGAAATTTCCAGGTCCTTCCTTAATATTATCCAACAAAATGAAGGGATACAAATTATAGAACACTGTTGGTTGCCCCAACTAACACCCTGTTATTCTTCTTTGAAATACAAAGTTACATTTATAATTGTTCGTTGTCCAATATGTTAGCTTCATCATATTGACAGATTCTTTATGAAAATGTTGCTTTAGTGATTTTGGTTAGTTTTATATAATCATTTGCCTTTATATTTTTTAGTATGTTTCTTTTCTGTCGTTTTTGTGGATTGAGTGAGTTATGTTTTGTATCATGATTGCATGTTTATCCTTAATTTCATCACTGCGAAGCATGAAATTATGGATTTTTTCTCCTGGATCTTGCTTGGTGAATTCTTTGAACAATATCATCATACATGTCTTGCTTTGACCAATGACTATTTCTTGCCTTTCCTAGTCTCATTTATAAGAGGATACCATTATTCCATAGGGTTGTAATTAATTGAAGATTCAATTATGCTACACAACCTTTGATAAGTTTCTATATCCTCTAATCATAATTTCATTTTACTAGGACTTATATCAGAACTATAATTAAATACCCTTTTAAACATTTATAGGAATGATGGTCAAAAGAAAAACTTATGCTATGACCTTTCGAACTCATTCATAAAGGGATTATATTAAACATACATCAAATCTAGGGGATATGTTCTTTTGTAAATGTTTTTCCTTGCATACATTCTGTACTTGGACCATTTTATGACCTCTCCACGATTATGCCTATCAATATGGATCAATCATTATTCAAACCCTGAAATGACTATACCCTTGCCCACAACCAGGATGAAATCGGTTGTGGAAATATGTGAGGTGAACATGGGTCATTTGTTCTACAACCTCATTGTCCTTCGGCATGAGATCAGTCCCAAAATTCATCAACATTTTAGGTGGCATACAGGCTCAAATCATTCGCCATGTTTCGAGATTTTTCGCCTCATCCATAGGAATGAGGTATTCGATCCTGCTCCTATATATTTATGATGACTCATCTATGCTACAAGCTAAATGTTTTTTATTTCATAGGGCCATTCTATTCCTTGTTAAAATTACCCTATTATATGACCTAGCTACAGAGTTCATGGCCCCTATAGTAAAGGAAGAACCGAATGACCCTGAGTTTTTACTTACCCACAAAATTATTATAGAGTTCAAACCCATGCCAAAATTGAGAGATACTTTTGTGGGATGTATTCTGACCAAACGACGAATAATTTGACAAAACCGTAAAAAACCTATGTCCAGAATGGGCTCATTTACTTTCCACGCGAGCAATTTCCTCATAAATTAACATATTTGAGAGATATGACCAATTTTCTAAGGACATTTTTCTCATAATTGATATGGTAGTTGATAAATTAGTTAAGGATTTCTAAGGAGACAGATCTTCCTCAAGCCATCTTTGAAGGAATTGATATGGAAGCTAAACTTAATCCCAATCCTTCTTCCTCTTATAATGAAATCATTCTCCCTGTTCCTTGTCTAAGTCACGCTAGGGTAAAAGAAAGGGTAGTACATACTCAATCTCAATAGATTAAAAGGAAAGATTCTGAAATGTTTTGAATAGAACAAGCAACCATCCCCTTCAAAGGTTGATTTACACACTGATCTACAAGAAGATCAGTTCCAATGTATATAAAAAATTGGTTTTAACAAAAAAAGCAGTTATGATGGAACCTATAACTATAGAATATCATGATCCCTCTTGTGAAAACATTGATGAAAAATCTGTAGCAGAGGATCAGACCCAACATGAATTTGTTGATAATCTATTGCTTTTTCCTCACAAGTCTAAATGATTAATAGGTATTTGGGCCGCACTAAGAGGAAATGTTGCTATAGGAAAACCTTTGGACAAAATATCATCAACATTCCATCTCTAATCTAGACGCTGAGAGTTGTCATAATTGCCAATCTTGGGCCCAAAATCAGTATGAAATTGTTCCCTACCTACAGATGCACCTTGATCAAATGCAAGAATAAAACAAAGAGATAAAGAGGGAAAATCGACAGTTAAAAATTGAAATAGAACATAATTTTCCTGGGGATGTTAAGAAACCAAAGAACTCAGAAAAGAACAATGTCAAAGAATCCACTAATGTTAATATCTTTATGGAATCTAATTTACATACATCTTCGATTTCCAATGGATGACCCCTGGTCAATGTTTTAATTTTGTTTTGATTCTGTAATGTTTTTTTAGACTAGCTACAGAATCAAAGATTTTGTAGCTTGTCTTTATTGAGTATAATTTTATTTTAATGGATTGTGTTTGTTTTTTCAGGTCTTAAAACAATGGAGAATATTTCATCAACAACAATTTTTAAGACAATTAGATGTTGTTCATATTTCATTTTTTTTTAATTAGCATAAGATTTAGTTTAAAATGTTGAGTTGTAGCTTCTCGTTGTGATAACAACAAACTTTTTGATAAGTTGTTGAACAAATTTACCTTTTATTATAAAACTCTTCTATTATGATTGGAGAGAAGGATCTATTGTTTAGACTATTCTATTTTGAAGGATCCAACTCTATCTTTTGGATATGAGGATCGATCCATACTATTGTTTAAATACTCATGGATGTTTGAGTCATGAACATGGTAAAAATTATGGGATAATGGATCAATGATTATTTTGAAGGATATGGAACTATACATTGCTTAAGGTTTTTTCCCTATTAGTAAAATTGTTTTTATTTCATTATAATATTAGTCATTATGGTTCATATTCTTCTAGTGATTAATCATGGATTGATTCAAACTCAACTTTAGTCTATTTTGTCAGTGCATTGTTAATTGCTATTGTTTATGTTCATGTTAATACTATTCAATTTCCAATAGTCCATTGTCCCAACGATTAAAGATCCTTGTGATTATATTATTGTGATGCAAGTATTAAAATATATCAAATTTATTTGTATTCTTTGAACTTGCAATGATCAAATTTGTTAATGGAAATTATTTTCCTCTTGACAAATAGTTGATTGTATCTTCACAAATGATCATATTAAACAATTGTTCTTTCTTCATCATAAACGAGATTTTGATTGTCAGTTGAAGTGACTTTCTTTGGGCATTTTCATGGTCTTGGTATTTCATAACCTTCTTCCATAGATTTATCTTGACGGACAGGTAGTTGGAGTAGATTTATACAAGAAGTCACAATCAAAAGTCCTCTTTAATACTGGCCAGTAATAGGTTAGTGAGTTTCTTTTGTTGTTTTGTTTCAGTCTCTCGTGAATGTTGATTAATACTAAATCTTAAATGATTTGTTCGTTTAAGTAAAAAAAAAATCATCTACATTCATTTCTTCATGTATTTTATTTTCAATTTAAAATTAAATTAGTGATGTGCTTTAGATTAGTATTAGTTTTCTTAAATTACAATTTTGCCTGAGATTTAGTTCCATTTATACCAACTTTTGTTTTACAAGAT